>JAHTLZ010003542.1:78775608-78786183 GCA_023846285.1 Phrynocephalus versicolor
TATCTATCTATCTATCTATCTATCTATCTATCTATCTATCTATCTATTAACCACTTGATTTTCCCGAAGGAAATCAGGGCGGTGTACAACATGTTGCAAGAACAACTTGCTCAAACATACGACATCATACATCAACAAATCAAATACAATAATACATAATAATAATAAATGTAACAGTATAATAAAATAAAGACAAATGCAATACAATAAAAATATGCAAGCTGCATCAGCAGCCAAACTACAGAAACAAACACCGGCAAGAAAAGTCAAGAATCAGCAGACAGATGAGCTAAAAACAAGCCACTGGAACCCCGAAGACTACCCAAAACATTCCCTAAAGAGCAAGGTCTTCGATGCCCTTCTAAATGCCGGCAGTGAGTCCAACTGCCTGATCTCGGCCGGCAGTTTGTTCCTCTGTGTCGGGGCAGCCACCGAGAATGCCCGATTCAGAGTTGAGAGGGGCCTCTCTAGGTGTGGCCCCCTGAAGTGATAGGGGAAGTGAAGCTCTGGTCGGTCTGGACGTCGATGCCCTCTGGGAGATCCGCTCCGTCAGATAGCCAGACAAGTCCCAGGCCATGGGGTTGTGAAAGTTCTATTGGCAATCCCTACACAGACAAAGACACAAAATACTAGGATTCCGTGTGGTGACATTACTGTTTTTATTGATTCGTGCTGTCAAGTCGCCTCCAACTTATGATCACCCTATGGATGAGATACCTCCAAAATGTCTTGTTCTCAACTGCTGTGCTCAGCACTTGCAAACTCAGGCTTGTGGATTCCTTGAAGGAGTCAGTCCATCTCATATTTCGTCTTCCTCTTTTCCTGCTGGCTTCCATGTTTCCCTGCATTATTGCATTTTCCAAAGAATCCTGCTCCTGTTTCATCACTTGTGCCTCCAGAGATAATTCAGGCCTGAACTGATCTAGGACCCACTTGTTTGCCGTCCTGGCAGTCCAGATTGCCTACAAAGTTCTACCCCAGCACCACACATCAAACAAATCATTCTGCTCCCCTCTCAGCTTTCTTTACTGTGTCCAGCTTTCACACTCATGCATCATGACTAGAAATATGATAGCACGGTTGATCTTGGACTCAGCATGTCCTTAGGCTTGATTATATTTTCTATTTTATCCGTTATTGCCCTTCTGAGTCTCAGTTTTCTTCTGATTTTGTGACTGCAATCTCCCTCGGGATTGAACCAAGGGAGACAAAGTCTCTAACTTTTTCAGTTTCTTCTTTATCACCATGAAAGTTTGTCTGTGAAGATTCTCAGTCATCCAGGTGAGTTTATCTGGAAGTTGAGTCATGGCTACTGGATTTCTTTTTTTCTTGAGAGATAGAAATGTTTCGCTTCTCATCCAAACAGCTTCATCAATCTGAATACAGCTAGTGCGAGTCCTCAATCTTATAGTCCGCTTTGACCTCTTCTCACCCTGGTCTGAAATAGGCTCATGAGATGAACAATGGCCTGAATAGGCTTGTTAGGTGTTCATCTTATGAGCCTATTTCAGACCAGGGTGAGAAGAGGTCAAAGCGGACTATAAGATTGAGGACTTGCACTAACTGTATTCAGACTGATGAAGCTGTTTGGCTAAGCAGCAAAACGTTTCTGTCTCAAGAAAAAGAAGTCCAGTTGCCATGACTCAACTTCCAGACACCATGAAGGTTCTGCAGCTCTTCTGTTTCCAGGCATTTTAGTCTTCTCAACATTCAAATGCTGTTCTGTTTTGGCACTTCCACTTTCATCAAACCTCATTTCAGGTCCTTGCTACTTTCTGGCACTACGACAGTGTCGTGCTGGAAAGCTCAGTGGTTTCAGCCTCTGGCTGCAAAGCCAGAATTTAAGGGTTCGATTCCCAGCCCCCGGTGCCTCTTTGTCAGGGGCTGGACAGGATGATCTGCACGGTCCTTCCAGCTCTGCAGTTATAAGATGGCTCTAAAAACTACACATCTTAAATTAATGATGTTTCTTCCATCGGTATCCACTCCTTCTTCACCGGAGTCTAGTTGGGTATTTTCTGCCCACTGAGATTGAAAAGAGAAGAGGATGGCATTCAGCCCTGGCTGTCACTTCTGTCTATAGGAAAGACGAGCTACTGCTACCGGATTAAGCCTTGGGTGCTGATACGGCCCAAGGAAAACGAAACCAGTCAGTCAGGGACACGGGGATGTGGGACGATGCTGCTTCGCGTTGCGGGATGCCGTCCAGCAGGGGGCAGCATGAACGCGCCTGAGGAGAGCCGGCAGACCTGGTGGAGGTGTTAATTGAAGCCAAAGCATTTTCAGGCCTCACACAAGAACCAACTGCAGGGAATTCCTTCTGAAAAGTCCTTGAAGCAATTAGCTAAATGGCACCAGAAAGGGGGAAGCCTCTTAACCGGTGCTTTGTGAAGCCCACTTTGTGCAAATTTGGCAAGGGCGGAACAGAGATGGATTTATTTATTTATTTAAATTATTATGAAAATGTATTATACTGGTTAAAATCACTTGACTAGAAAAACACCATTATTTAGTCAGTTGGCCTAGAGTGCCAAGCACACAGCAGGCATTCCCTTTTTGGACAGCGATTGAGAGCTGTTGCCTCAGGAACACAGGTGCTCGGTCATCTTGAGAAGTAATGGCTATGCTGTGACCTGTTTCCTAGACTAGGCTTATTTATTTATTTATTTTTATACCGCCAGTCTTTTGAAGGAACTCCAGGCGGTTTACGGCAATCGTAATTCAACAGCAATAATAAAAGTCAAGATAAGAAAATAATGAAACAAAATAATCAGCAAAGATGGCAGCGAATGTTTCACAGAAAATAATAATAATAATCAGCAAAGATGGCGGGTAATGTTTCACACACACACACACACACACACACACACACACACACACACACACACAACCCCCAACACTAATGATCACCAAATGCCTCTCTAAAAAGCAAGGTCTTTCCGTGGAATAGCTGCTAATGCCATTTTGTAGGCACTCGGTAACACATGCTCCTTCCCTCCCTCCGGTCTCCTGTCTCCTTCTGGATCTTCCCTTTTTCTTTCACCCAGTGAAGCCCATGTTGGACACAGCCCTGCACTCCAAACACCCCATCCCTGCTTGCCTTTATAGGCAAGCTTTCCCTGAATGAGGGACTACCTACTAGTACAGTATGTGACTTTTATATGGATTACCATACATGACTGCATGGACTGATTTCATAAGAGCAGCAGTGTTCTCCATACTGCTTTCCACCCCTCATAATGGATTTTTCTTTTCTTTTTGCGTGCTCTTTGTAGCACTATGTTACCTTTTTTAATGTTCTAAGATGCCTCTTCAAACTCCCTGTTCTTAACTTGAATATGTCTTAATGTTCTGGGCTGTATATTGTCCCTTGTTATTAAGCCACCTTGGGTCCTTTTCCAAGGAGAATTGTGTGGTAAAAATATTCTACATACATACATACATACATACATACATACATACATACATACATAAAATATAAAATACATGGTGGGCGTCTCTCCTCCTGTTGAACAGCTGCATGTGTGAATGTCCTCTTTTGCCCAGCATGGCCCATCACCCTCAGCTCTGCCCACTGCTGCTGTACCTCCCCTCCTACCAGCCACCACCTGTTCTTGCTCCCCTCCCCTCCCCCATTTAATTATCCAAAGGTTCCTCTAAAAATAAGTTCTGCCCAGTTGTCATAGATGTGGGTCTATGGCGGATCATTTCAGTGCCCCCCACTTGGGGGGCGGTGTCCCCACTTTTTATCAAGTAGCACGTCCTTAGCGATGACCAGAGTGATGCAATCTTTCTCTCTTTTACAAGAGGACTACAACTCCCAGAATCCCCAGGCCAGCATGACTAGGGAATTCTGAAAACTATATTGCACTTCAGTTGTTGGGAAAAGCTCTTTCTTGGTTCAAAGGCATTCCTCTGTTTGAAGTGTTTTTACTTTTGTTATTGTATCTTGTTCATCTGTTCTTTCTTCATTTTTTTCAAAATGGCGGAGGGAGGAAACATGGGTAAAATAAGATGGCTTCCCCACCCACCCTACCCTGACCTTCTCTTCAAGGCCCACTTTGTAAAACACATAAAAGATGACAAATGGCAATTTCCTCTAAAAGATAGTGTGCCATAACTGTATGTTTCACACATAATGAGAGCAAAGTAAAAGGGCAGAATTGGAAGGATGTTCACTTATCCTGACATTTTTCAAACAGGCCTCCACCACCTTCGCAGATGTAACAACAAAAAGAAACTAACAGAACTGTGTGAAATATCCGAGGTGACCTCTTTGAAGAAAACTGGAACTGTTTTTGTATTCCGTGAAAACAAAACACATGGATGTCTGTGAAGATTCTCAGTCATCCAGGTGAGTTTATCTGGAAGTTGGGTCATGGCTACTGGATTTCTTTTTTTCTTGAGAGATAGAAATGTTTCCCTGCTCATCCAAACAGCTTCATCAGTCTGAATACAGCTAGTGCGTCACCCTGGTCTGAAATAGGCTCATATGATGAACAATGGCCTGAATAGGCTCGTTAGGTAAACAATAGTATCCATGGCCTTAAGGTGAACAATGGCCGAAGGTGCTGAAACATAAAATCTAGCATAGAATCATAGAACAACTGAGTTGGAAAAGGTCTGTAAGGCTATCATGTCTGCCCGATGCTTCCATCGTCGTACTGCTCTAAGAATTAAGCGTTTTCCTGATAACCAGCCTTAATCTGGCTTCCTATAACTCAAGCCAATTATGACGTGTCCTGTGCTTAAGGATGATCGAGAACACATCCTGCCCTTCCTCTGTATATCAGCCTTTCAAGTATTTGGAAAGTGCAACAAATATGGCAGACAAATTGTGAGATCCGGCCCTAACGTGACACAGAGTGAGGCAAGCACACCCCCCCCCAAATGATTTTGGATAATATGATAAGAAACAAATTTGTTTGTTCTTTAATGTGTGAAGACTGCTATGAATGAAGACGGTGGGTGTGGGATCTTCTCATGCCAGTATCATAATAGAGCTCTGGAAACTGTCAGCTGCAACGTCGGTAGCTCGGTGGTTCGAATCCCGGGTGCCACGTAGCGGAATGAGCTCCCGCTGCTAACCCCAGCTCCTGCCAGCTGCCAACTTAGCAGTTCGAAAGCATGCAAAATGCAATTAGATAAATAGGTACCGTTGTAAAAAGCGGAAAGGTAAACAGTGTTCCATGTGCAGAAATGTGTTCAGCCATGATGGCCACATGGACATGGACTTGCACAGCCCTGTGACTTGAAAATGGAGATGAGCACCACTTCTAATGGGGGGGGACATTTGTTCTACTATGGGCAACCAAATGTCTTAACCTGCCTCTGTTTATTTACAGGCTGCAGCAGTCTGAAGCATGAGCTGAGGGGTATCTCGAACCTGGGCACCCAGCAGCTATTCTGCGTCTGGCACTCAGGATGTGGTCCTGATCCTGTTTTCTGTCTGAGTATGTGGCCAGGGAGTGTCCTCCTGTGAAGTCACAGATGTGGGGCAGGCAAGAGGGGGAGTTCGTCCCAGGATTAGCACTGACACTGCCTGAGTTTAGACAAAAAAGGAGAGAAGTATTGTGAGGTGATAAGGAACCTTGTGGCACAGTAGTTAAAGTGCAGTACTGCAGCCAAAACTCTACTCATGGCCTGGGTTCAATCCCAGGTAGGCAGCTCAAGGTTCACTCAGCCATCCGTCCTTTTGAGATCAGTAAATTGAGTACCCAGCTTGCTAGAGGCTGTGGGGGGAAGCAAAAAGTAGGCTGCATAATTAAATCGTAAATGAACCACTAAGTGCTTTAAGTATGGTGGGGTGGTATATAGGCAGCACATTTTGCTTTGCTTTATACTGGTGCAGTACTACTTTCCTCATGCCAAATGGTGCATCTTAATCTCAAGGAACCAATCCACCCTATAAAGCAAGCTTATCCAGAACTTAGAAAAGTTAACCTTTTTGGATTGCACCTCTCCCATGCCGGCCAGGGGATTCTGGGCACTGTAGTTCAAAAAGTAACTTCCCCCATACTTTGGGCCTAAATTCAGATATCTCTCCTTTCAGAATAGAAACGAAATAACCATCCTGAGAGCCAGATTCCCCAACGGGTGAGGTACAGTGTGCTTTCTGTGGATATGACTCCTGACCTGAAAGCTGTTTTGCATTATTCTGCACCTTAATCTGGTCTTTCCTCAGCCAGCTTTGCAAAAGGTAGCCTGGAAATTTAAAATTATATCTGTTTTTAATTGTGCGCTGGCTTTTTATGCAATTTGGTCAATGCACAAAAGGAGGACGTGAGAGGCTTCAAAGGCGGGGAATGAAATTCTGTAATGAATAATGTGTATATTTAATAATACTGTATATATATTTTTTAAAAAGACCACATGCAATGCAGCTGTTCTGCTAATGGAGAGCAAAAGGTTTAGGGAACAAGAAATTTGCTTTGTGTATGAGCTTTTCTTTTATCACTCCCTCCTATTATTAAGCTACTCAGATACTGCCGAAAAGGTTCAACCTCTCCATAAGCATTCTCTCCCCTTCACTGAGGTTAGATTTTCCTTGCTGAACATTTTGCCGAGGTTGCAAACATTTGTAGGCAGAGTCCACCCGTACAGTTTTGTAACTGCACATCCTACCGACATGCTGCTTCGTAGCCACTCAGGCCTGAAAGATTTGGCATGGCCCATCTTCGGTATTTTTTCAAAAATAGGTAACAGGCGATACCTTCATAGGCCACTACTAAAAATAAAAAAGGAACATTGCAAGCTTTCGAGTGCAGTCAGTCACCCTTCTCCAAAGCAGGTCCCAGAAGTTCGGACATGGTGAAAGATTTTCTTCACCAGGAGATTACTTTTAAAGTCCTTATTTGGATGATCTTAAAATCCATGGCTAGGTGATGTTGTAGCCAGCAGGACAAGATTCTTGTTGGAGGCAAGCAGGGCAGTTGTAAAAGGCTGTTTCTTAAGTCACACCCCCATTCTTCAAACAAAGAAACATGGGTCACATACCCCCCTCCTCCCTTACCCAGCTCCTTTTGGCACCACGAGACACACAGACAGGGCCGACACTTCCATTAAGGTGAACTAGGCAGTTGCCTAGGGTGCCAAAATGGAGAGAGGGCGCTGGCCAGCCTGCTGCCCCCCGCCCCCCACCGCTGGCCACTGCCGTCCATCCCCCCGCCGCCCGTCGCCATTGGAACCAAATTGAATTAAAGTTATATTACCTAGTGGAAGCAGTCAGATGCCTCAAAAAGTAGTGGCACAAGAGGCATGTCATTATCTTACCAACCTTAGGTGACAAATGAAGTATTACAGTGGTACCTCTGGTAACGAATTTAATTCGTTCTCAGAGGCAATTTGTTATCCAAAAAATTTGTTATTCGAAACGTGGTTTCCCATTGAAATGAATGGGAAACTGATAAATCCGTTCCAGAGGTCTGAAAACATGCAAAAAAGCTGAGGGGGTGTGTCCAGACCTCTTTATAAAGTGCACTTCAAAGGCTTGTAGCGCTGGGACACCCTCCAGAATGTCCCCCTGCAGTGCAATGCAAACATGGAGAAGAAAAACCAGCAAGACTACTCCAGTCTGTTCCCACCCAAAATGCAATGGGGAAAAGGCAAACAAACAAACATAAGCAGGAAGAAAAATCCAGCCCATTTTTTCCTGCAGAGCAAGGGAAAAAGACTGCAAACACGGAGAAATGAAACCAGCAACACTACCCCAGCCTCTTCCAGCCAAAAATGCTAAGAAAAACAGTGCAAAGATTAATAAAAGCTGGCTCCCTATCTTACCAAGTTCGAAAGGTCCAAATCCTTCAGCAAAACATGTCCACAATGGCTCCAAAACACCATGAAAAGAACGCTCTAACTCCTCCCACCCCTCCACAAACTATGCATCCTGCAATGCATGCAGGGTACACATTTTTGCAAGGCGTTAGGAAACATTTATCTGAGGCAGCCCATAGGAAACATTCGCTATCCGAGGCAGCCCTATACCTGGAAATTTCCATTTGTTATCCAAAAAAATTGTTATCTGAGGCATTCTTTATCCGAGGTATTACTGCATTTGGTTTTGTGTTTTGTGACGGACATATTTCCAAAATTCAGTCACAAAACTGGCCAGTAGATGGAACCAGAGAGCATTCACAGACATTTCCACTCCAGGTATCTTAATGACCGTCACTTAGATGTGGACCTTAAAGTGGTGTGGGGTTTTGAGTGTGCCAGAAAAGCTGAGACCAATTCTGTTTGGGGGGTGGGCGGGCTAGCCTCTATTACAGGGCCAGACCTCTTTCACCCAATGGTGAAAGAGGAGCTACCAGATGCATTCACCATCTTCATGAGTAAATGGTCCCTTCAGCAAAAGAGAATGGAAACTCTTAAAGGGCAGCCACTTGGCAGCAGCAATAGCTGGAGGTGAAATTGGTAAAAGATCTTTCACCAAGAACAACAGGGACACGTGCGCTCCCTTTTAAAAGTATTGCACAGAAATTGGCGGCGGTCAGTTGCTTCTGAATCTTTTATAACTTGAAGACTCTATGATGAGATACTCTGAGCAGCATCTGGAAAACAATGTGAAAGGGAGTAGTAAGGGAAAGCCTTCTTGGCATGCTTATCGCTTTTCTTTTGGTTCTGCTCCAGCAAATGGGTGTGGTGGTGATACAGAAGTCTGGAAGGGGCCAAAATGTAACATATGTACCCCCCCTCATGTTTGCGAATGGCACAAGAGGGCTTTTAAGATGAAAATGTGTAAAAATTGAAGGTTTTGTGAATGGATGTGCAGATAGACCATGGGCCCTGCAGCCCATGGCTTACATTTTTGTTGGAAATTAGGGATGGGCATTTTGTTTCGGAACCAGTATGTTACGAAACAAACCATGCAAGCCCAGGTGGTGCTCAGAATTGGCTGATACACACGGATTCAATTGCTTTACCTTTCTCTCTGCCGGCACGAAGCTGAGCTGCAATGAGGAAGCACACTGCGACGTCATCTTTCCTGCTCCATGCTGCTAGCCATTCAGAGAAGGAGGCGGGATGATGCCTGTCCCTGCACAGCTCCTGATTGGCCAGCATCACAGGTCAAGCACAGATGACGTCGCAACATGCTTCTGCAAACAGGCTGAACATTGCCCAAATGTGACTTAACATATTGATCTCACATCATCAACTAGCACTCTCACCATCACCACCAGTGGAAGTACATAAAGACTTCTTCAAGAGAGATCAGAAAAAGGTGTATTATACTTCAGATTTCTCTTTAGCTACTCCCTCCCCTCCCCCCCCAAATATAAGGCTGGCTGGGTTTGATGGCATTCTAGGTATTACATATGGTCCAGCTCGGAAGTAGAGATGGGCACGAAAGGAACAATTTTCCGTTTCCGTTTCCGTTTTTTCATTTCGTTATGTAATGAAATGACAAATGAATTTTGTCTCTAAAATGAAATGAAACGAACAGAAACACCAGAAATTTGGTTGTGCGTTTCGTTTCCGTTACTGCAATATGAGTGAATTGCTTAAAATCCTTTTTAAAATCACCAAAAATTGAAATAAATGGTAACGAAATGGTAACAAATCGAACGAAAACGAAAATGATTTTTTTGCAAAAATTCACGAAAAACAGAAACGAACCGAAATGGACCCTCCAAACGACAAACGAAAAACAAAATGCTATTTTTTTTTTATTTGTGCCCATCTCTACTCGGAAGATTTCCACAGATGGCAGCGTTCATTTCTACCAAATCCAAAGAGCAGAAATCATTTGCAGGAGATTGTCGTGGTGTCAAGTCCTTATGGGAACGCTTCAACGCTGTCTTGGGACCTAATCAGTACAACTCGTCCAGACCTTAGCCGTGTCGTTACAGCAACTCGACACGCCAGCCATCTGATTTTGAAGTCACAAAGTTAATTGCAAACACTTGGGTGTCGTGAGTGTCAGTATTGGCACAATCCTTGGAACACTTTCTGTGACTCAACAGAAAACCAGCACAGTGCAAGGTTCTAGCCATTATATTTCATTTCTAGGCACCGGATGCACATGGTAGGCGGTCTTTCCAGATATTACCTGCTTCTAGGAAAGGCTTCTGCATTTGCAGGGAGACTCCAGAGGTGCAGAACAACTGGCAGGAATATTTGATGCTGAAGAGGAGGTTTTTCTATAATTTTTCTTTTACTATTCTTAATATTTTCAGACCATGGATATGTGACTCAGCAAATAATGACCCGTCGATCAGATGCCCCTAATAAGAAGGTCTAAAGCCCTCATTCTCTTCTCTGGGCTTTTAGACAAAGGAAGAAGTATATGGATGGTGTATTAGATGAAGTATATTATGCAAGTCTGGCAGTTGAATCCTATGAGGGTCCACTCTGGCCCTCATTATACATATGCAGGACTACCCTGCCATTGTTGTCTCCCTATATATATACTGTATATAATTCTGTGAGCAGATGGAGTCCTTTGGTTTCTTCCCGTCTGTATGCCAATCCCTCTGACATCTAATATGTATTGGCAGAGAGTTTGAGGCCATTAGGATTCACATTTAATATTTACAAATCCTTAATTATCTCCAAATGCTTCTCCGTCTCTCTGCG
>JAHTLZ010003542.1:78790888-78806379 GCA_023846285.1 Phrynocephalus versicolor
TTATTATTATTATTATTATTATTATTATTATTATTATTATTATTATCCCCATTCTAAAGGTTGAACTGTCTCTATTAAGGCTTTGGAACTGACTGTATAAGCTTTAGTCTAATAAATGCTGGCCTTTAATCTAGCAAATAGATAGGAGAGAGAGGCAGGATATCTCTCAATACCATTTGCAGGGAATCGTAAGCAAGTGAAGACATCTGCTTGGGAATACCCTGAAGCAAATGGTGAGCCACTGTGTGAGACAGAATGCTGGACAAGATGGCCTGTGGCCTGTTCCGGCAAGGCTGTTCTTATGTTCTTATTAAATAGAGAATGCCCCCCATAACTTTTGGCCTACAGCCTCCCTGACTGGGACACTGAGGTCACCATGACTTTGTTTAGTAAAGTTATGCGAATGCTGTAATACCCTGATGGCTGTCACCTTCGCTGCCGACATTTTCCCAGGATGCTTCGGGCATTGTTGCCATTTTAACACCTGATATAGCAGGAGCCCCGTGGCCCTCATCTCAGACGCCCGTGCCCACATCATCTGGCTGCTTTGCATTCTCCAGTTTTTAATTGTGGCTCCCGAGAGTACAGCTCGCCTGTGTCACCTCATAGAAATGGCGGTCATGAATAGATGCTGGTAACCCACAGCCGCTTCCTCCACCACCACCTGATATTTAGGAGTTAAAGAGTTCAACGTGGATTAAATTATCACTGGCATTGGGGAGGAGAGAGGGAAAAGAAAAAAAGGAGTTGGAACCCACCACGAATGGCTTACGGAGGTGAAAACAGAGGCAGCTGCTCTGATAGTTCATGTGCTGAAAAGGTAGACATGGCAGTGTGTGTGAAGGAGGCAGATAACTGCGGAAGTGAGACTTTCAAACCTACGAAGGCACTTGCCTCTATTCCTGGTGACAAATGAAGGCAGAAAGAGCAGTAAACAAGCAGTTCAGCACACAGATGAGCATTCTCTCTGATGCTTGCATTTATTAACGTGGAATATTCACCAGCCTTTAGTTTTGCTCTTGTGAGTGGGGATGCACATTCTATTTTCCTTCCTCATGTCGAACCACTAAGGATTAGCAAAGCAAGGGCCTGTTCTTATGTTACCCTAGCCACCAACTATTGCCCAGGTCCACAGTACTTAATGGGAGCTGAGATCACCACTGTTTGCAACCAATTTAAATGGGGAAACTATTTTCTTGGGCAGTTACTTCACATCCGTCTTTGTTCCGCGACTAGTTTTGTACCATGACAGCGTTGGTCGCAATCACATGGTTTTGTCCCTGTTTCAGTGTTCCCATGGTCATGATAACTTGTCTCGTGACAAGTGTTACCTCACAGTCTTGTACTGTGGCAAACACTGAATTTGTCTAGCTTCCTTTTTCCTTTTTGGAGGGGGGGGGCTTAAAAATTCTTTTTTTGATATTTCACTACTGAAAAGTCAAAATAAAATAATAAAAAACCCGGACACAGTTCTCTGAGAAAAATGAATGTTTTGTTGTGTGACAGTCATTACTACATGGTGTCTTGTCTCAGAACAGAAAGTGGGAACAAAGAGTGACAAGAGAAAACCCTACCCCAGCACCAGGTACACTATTGTCGTGCTTAGCACCTGTTCCAGGGGCGTGGTCAAGACAAATTTCAGTAGTTGCGCGACGGATGTGAAGTAACATTTTTTTGAACCACTCTTAAGCACAACACTAACAGAGACAAAACGGACGTGAAGTAACCCCTTTAAGGTCTGGTAGGATGTGCAAGCAGAAAAACACAGGCAGGAGAACATCAAAGGGGCCAAAGCCCTATGATTCAGGAGAACATAATACTTCCATATATGCACATGGAGCATTGTTTAATAATATACATTTAAAACATCAGGTAAAATAAAATAAAAATTATTTCCCCAATGCATCTATTCCTGAAACTTCAAAATAGTCACGGTCAGTTGTGCAAACACAACAGACACGTCCCATGCTCAGATAAGCCCAAGAGTCTGGAAGAAATAAAAGGGTCATTATTTATTGAAGCTGCTTAATAAATAAATGGACGGCAGTAAAGGATTCAGGAGTACGGCATATCTTCTGCTCTCTCTCAAGCACATTTGGCAAAAGGAACGGCAACATGGAGAAACCGGTTTAAAACTCTTCAGCCCCTTAGGACACTCTGTTGTGGACCTCAGAATGGCTCTTGTAAAACCAATGAATTGTTAGGGGACAGCTGAGTAGAAGACAGCAGGAGATAAATGGCTAGATAAATAAAACCCCGTGCATCTCAAACAGCTTCAGCAGAGAACAAATCTTCTTACAATGCTATGCACTGTATATGAATAACCAAACTTTCCATAAAATCTGATGGGTATAAAATACTTATCTTCTTAGGCGACAACTTGGAACTCTGTTATTATTCCTGTGACACTTATAGTTTGCCAGTCCAGCGGGTCTGCTAATTAATAGCTGCTTTCCTGTGTTAACAAACCATTGTCATTTTCCTAGCTGTCTGTTTATCGTGAGGTGAATAATAGCACCATCAACTTTCTGTTGTTGTTATGGGTGTATCTGGCCTCCCCTGACTCATGGCAATCCTTTGAATGGGCAATCTGCAAAGTGCCCTGTCTGCAACAGCTCTGGCAAATTCAAGTGCCTTCCTTTAGGGAGTGAATACATCTGGTGTTTGGCCTTCCTCTTTTCCTTCAGCACCAGGGAATGAATATGATACTTGCACTCCTGTGTCTAAAGAACGTTTTTATCACCAGGACAGAAAACGTTAAATTGCTGCAATATTTTCACTCTCCCCCTCCCCCTCCATCTTTTATTTTACCAACACAGATAGGCATGCTTATTGCTTACATAGCAGCCCATAGCCGCAAGGCACTTTTATTATTTTAAACACCTCGTCTCTTTTTCTGTCAATATTTCTTCTTATTTTTCCCCGTCACTCTCTGGCCTTCTTTCAGCTCAAGATGTTGGCCATCTGTTTCTCACCAGCCTTAGTTGGAAATTAGTTGAGGTATGTGATTTGGGACTACGTTTCCCAAAATGCTACAGCCTCTTCAAACCTCTAGGCATTAATGTTTCTAGACTTTCAAGAGTTAGGGGATAAACCAGGAGGAAAGGATGGGGACTCGGGTTGCGAATCTCACTGCAAAGTTGGACTTAAGTCAGACTCAACTCGGGTTCCCCCTCCTGAAATGAGCTGATCTCAACTCATGAATCATGACACATGACATGACTCTGATTGTACCTAGCTCTGTGGGCTAGAGCACTGAAAACTGTCGACGACAAAGTCGGCAGCTCGGCGGTTCGAATCCCGGTTGCGACACAGCGGAGTGAGCTCCCGCTGTTAACCCCAGCTCTTGCCAACCTAGCAGTTCGAAAGCATGTAAATGCAAGTAGATAATTAGGTACCACTGTAAAAAGCAGGGAGGTAAAACAATGTTTACTTGCAGCCAGGCCGGCCACATGGTCACGGACTTGCACAGCACTGGCTCTTCGCCTTGAATATGGAGATGAGTACCGCCCCTCGAGTTGGACACGACTAGCACACATGTGTGGAGGGAATCCTTTACCTTACCACTCTTTTTTTGGGGGGGGGATTGTTTTTAATCAGGACTCAGACTTGAGACTTGGGACTCAGGATCTGATACAAAAGATTTGGACTTGAACTCTGACCCAAAGACTTGCTGACATGCCTACCAGGCACTGGGGGTTGGATGGATTAATAGCTCCAGAATGCTGCTTCTTCTTATTTTTTCCCCTGCTGCCATCTAACCCAAGGACCTTCATGCCCGGTTTGCCTTCCTCGCCCAGCATTTGAGAGAACTCTCCCTTCCAGCTGGATCAATGCCAGTGTTGCAAAGTATGCAATCTGTCCAATGTCCTTTGCTTCTCAAAAGGAGGTGGCGGCGGCCGTGGGGCGGGTTAGTGGTGGGGCTCCATTTTTGTCCGAGATAGGCTGCTGTGAAATTGCTCAGGGAGCAGGGCTTGACATGACACATTTCAACAGCTCTGTCCAAGTTGTTATGAGGCTTCACCAGGCCGGGCTGTAAAGAACAGGGACAGGAGGAAGGGCGGTTCTGATAGACTTGCTCTGGCCACTCTTAATCACATCTACAAGTCAGTTAATGGAAGGCATGTGTTATTTATTTATTTATTTATTTATTTATTTATTTATTTTAATTTTTTATTAATTTTATATAAAAACAGATAAAACAACAAAATATCATAAAGAAGAGAAAATATCACACATCAATGTAACAAAAATGTAACAAATATAACAGACATTTATTTTTATATGTATATACTGGCAGATTTTCCCAGACAGGAACTCAGGGCGGTTAACAATGAATAGCATACAACAAAAAGTGTTCTGCTTCTATACTGGCCCATACCACTTCAAATAGTCTCTGGGCAGTTTACAGTTTTAATCACAGTATGCAGGCTACACATTGCCCCCTCCCCCCAGCAAGCTGGGTCCTCATTTTACTGACCTCGGAAGGATGGAAGGCTGAGTCAACCATGAGCCTGCTACCTGGGATCGAACCCCAGGTCATGAGCACAGTTTTAGCTGCAGTACAGGCATTTAATCACTGCGCCACAAGGCTCCTGAAAAAAAAATACTGGGGGGGCGGAATTGCCCTGATCAAGATGAACGATAACACACCCCTTCCTCGTATAGCACAGGTTTGCTTTTTTAAAAAAAATCAGGGCCGGACGTTCCTTTAGGTAAAGTGTCTCGGGGAACCGTCTCAGGCATCAGATTCTGAATGTCATGAAAGGAGCAGGACATTGCTGAACAAGTTACAGGTGCTTACTATATTCAGGTCTATTTTTTAGTCTGCTTCCCTCATCCTCTAGGAATCCCTTTTGTCCAAGAGCTACCTTTCCCATCCCATAAGGGCAAAGGGCGCCTGTCCAGTACCATGTGCTGAGAATCACAGTCCAAGGCATGGTCACGGTAGCTCTTGTCCGCTGGAGCACTGACAACTGCCATGGCGATAACGACAACTAATGAGTTTACAGCCTATCTCCTCTGTGATAGCAGCAGCTGCAGGCCGGTCCCTGTGACATTCCCCAGCTCTGCTGTGAGTCGGCAGAAAAACTAATCCCCTTGCATTAGCGATCGGGAGCAGTGGCAGAAGAGAAACATCCCTCTGTGAACATCGGGATCAGAAGGGAATCTCTCTGAGATAAAAGCACAGGGAAAGCAGCACTATCTGAAGGACTCACTTCTACTCACAGCTCTTTCTGTGTATCCCCAGGTGCATGATTGAGTCAGGAGGGGGAAAGGAAACCCACTTTTCTTCTCTTGAGAATTTAATTACCGTTTCTGCTTGAAAAGGAGATTCTAGCTGTGTGTGACTGTGCTGGAAACGGGGTGGCGGGGCCTAAATGCAGCCATTTTTAAATGCCCCGCAGAGAGACACAATGGCCAGGATCCTGTGGGCGACTTAGGTGTGCATAACCTAATTGCGCAACTCACCGTGCTGAACGTTTGGGGGGGGGCAGGTCCTGAGATCCAAGGCACTACTAGGCATCCTGGCCCGTATGCTGTTGCAGGGCACCCTATGTCCCAAAATGATGCCCAAACAATTTCAGGAATCCAGATCTCCCTCGTCTCAAGATAACGGTAGGTCATGACTGCATCCCATGTTTGTCTCCTGAATAGAGATGGCCACGACTCAAAAAAATGGTGTTTCGTTTGTCGTTTGGTCGTTTAGGGGTCCGTTTTGGTTCGTTTTCATTTTTGTGAGGTTTTTTGCAAAAAAAATCATTTCCGTTTCGTTAGGTAACGAAACAAAAAAAAACAAAAACAGAAACAAAAAATTGCTGTTTCGTTAGCATTTAGCACAATTCAATGCATTTGCCGTAACGAAAACAAAGCGGTCGACAATTTTTTTCGTGTTTCGCGTCGTTTCGTTTCATTTTGGAGTCAAAATTCATTTTTCGTTTTATTACGTAATGAAACAAAAAAACGAAAATGAAAAATCGCTCGTTTCGTGCCCATCTCTACTCCCGAAGAATGATGAAACGGGTGCTGAAGGATCATGCAGTACGCTGCCTGAAAGGACATCTCAGTGTGAATACTTCTTCAAGACATACTTCTCCTGAGGTCTTCTCAAATGCCATATAGGGTCTGGCCTGGCCTTTCTGTTAGTCAGACTGGGGTGACGGCAGTGAGCAGACTTCTATTGCTTTCTACTCTCTGATGCTACAAACCTTTGGCCTATACTCCCTAAACTAGCCTGTACCCTTATAAGTGGGGACCCTAAGACTCAGTGGCCATTTTAGTTAGTCCCTGTACCTCAAATGGAGGGCATTGTTGCCATGCCCTTCGCCTCCACCAGCAAGATGTCCTGGGATGGCTCCCCAGCATGACTAACTTGGCCACCAGGAGGTTTGGTGCTCTCCTGGCCATGCTTGGGTCACCTGAGGCTTGCATACATGCAGAAAGATATGGGGTAAAACATCTGGATCGCAACGCACAGAAGCCACGCTGGTACCACGCTGACTCTGCCTGTGGCGAATTTCCTACTGCACCCAGAAGAGTGGCTGAAGGTCACCGATGCCCTCGGGGTGGCCTGTTTTGTACCCTTCTGGTAGCAAGATCTCCGACATTTCAGCGCTCGGGGTCACGAACCCCAGGCGTCCCTCCCTGGGTGCAGCTCTGGATGCCCACAGGCAGCTTTGTTACCGTCAACAGTTTTTGAGATAAACAGTGTGTTGCTGGTATTGGATGCCTGGGCAACCCGGCACAAGGGCTTGTTGTGTCTAATCTGGGCCTGTCAATGTTAAGTCCCTGGCATGTTACTTATCTCAGTGACAGTGCTGTTAATTAAAACATGCTTGGCCACAGTTAGGCTGATCCAATTCAAATTCAAACAGGCTGCCTAATGGAGACCAGTTTCCCACAAAGACGTCTGCAGTGGATTTTGTCTAATTAAGGGTCTAATAAAGATGTCACTTTGCCTTAGGAGGGCGTTTATAAGAATCCTGAGACGTTTCCTGTAGGGTCCCTGAAGACGAGGCGCTGGGATCTCTCCTGATGCCTTTTGCATTCTGCCAGTCCGGTTTGAGCTGGCAACATGCATCGAGAGAGCCGCCCCCTACAGCTAGTGAGGCTATCTCGGGATCTGGCGTCCGAGGGGGTTAGCGAGAGGGTGGCGTAGGCCCCAGCGTGTGGTGCTTGATTGCTTTTAATTAAAAAATATAATTTAAAGGATTTATGTTGGGATTAGATGGGATAATTATTGATTGATCTCTGCCTTGCAAATTGAAGAGCATTTGGAGTAATCACTTTTTAAGCAGGAAATTGCTCTCTGCTCTCTGGACAAGGCAGCTTCCTGGTCTCCCAGGGACACTTGATCATTTTGCGTTTACTCCCTCTCTTGCTCTTTAGCCAGTAGCATCTTGGTGATTCCTGGTGTGTGTGTGGCGGGTGTGTGTGGAGACTGCGACATGAGCAGACAGCACCTTCCCCAATGTTTGAGAAATAAGTAGCATATATTTGTAGAATCATAGAATCATAGAGTTGGAAGGGACCTCAAGGGCCTTCTAGTCCAATGCCCTGCCATGCAGGAACCCCCATCACAGGATGCCCGACAGATAGCCATCCAGCCTTTGCTTAAAAACCTCCAAAGAAGGAGACTCCACCACCCTCCATGGTAGCATATTCCACTGCCGAACAGCTCTAACTGTCATGAAATTCTTCCTAATGTTTAAATTGAATCTCTTTTCCTGTAATTTGAGACCATTGTCCCGTGTCCTAGTCTTTGAAGCCATGGGAAACAAACCAGTCCCTTCTTCAATGTGACATCCTTTCAAATATTTAAACATAGCTATCATATCCCCTCTCAGTCTTATTTTTGTAAGGCTAAACATTCCCGGCTCCCTAAACCATTCCTCATAAGACACTTCTTCCCGATTCCTAGTATTGCCACAGACCAAAGCTATTTTTTCTGAGGCTTCTCTGGGAAACTCCATAACTTCTGTTCGTTTCTTTTAGTGAGATGCATGTTAGTTGTGTCCTGGAAAAATCCTAAATAGTATTTTATTTATTTATCTTAAATCATCCTACTTGTACAGCTAGAGTTTAGCTTTTTGGGCACACAGCCTGTTTTTCACTCTTTCAGTCATAAATTCAGTTTGCCCTGCATTTTTCCAAGCTTATTTTCAGCTTGCTGTGAACATTTTGACTTTTTTTTTTAAAAAAAGTATGAATTCCTGTGCAAGTTTCTGATAATTAGATGTACATTTTGTGCACAGTTTTGCACTGTGCTACATTGTTCTTAGTCAACACCTTTTAACACTGTTCTCTAATTACCTACACATTTCGGACTACTCTTTCCTGTAATGGATTATTTTTGCCAAATTGTTTTCTTTGTGGGCTTCTCTGCTGAAAGAAAAGTGTAATTTTCAGAGTATTTTACCTTAGGTTTTTTATGTGCAAAATTCAGTTTTTTAAAATTGAACCAAACAAAATTTGCCATCAACTCTTTGTACTTCTGTCATAAAATACATCTTTCACCACTATGCCTCCCTGCAAAAACATAGTTAGGATTATTCCATATATTAAAAACAAGGGCAAGATAAAATGGTGCAGTATTCAAAACAAGGAGGTAGATGATTCATCTGTGCTAAAATCTGAATGAAATAAAAATGTCCTAGCAGCCCATATTTATTTATATTTGTACTTATTAACCACCCAACTTCCCTCAGGAACTCTAGGTGGTGTACAACAAATTATAAAACAAAACAACTAGACCCCAAAAAACAACCCACAATCAAAATAAATTTTAAAAAGATAAAATACAACAACAGCATACATACAAACAAACAAGAAAAAGGCTAGGATAGACAAAACCAATTAAACTAAAATATCATTACTATATATAGTTGTTGTATTGTATCTTTTTAAAATTTATTTTGTTTGTGGGTTGTTTTTTGGGGGGGTCTAGTTGTTTCGTTGTATAATTTGTTGTACACCGCCCAGAGTTCCTGAGGGAAGTTGGGTGGTTAATAAGTACAAATATAAATAAATAAGTAAATAAATAAGTAAATAAATAAAATATCATTACTATATAATACATAGTAATGATATTTTAGTTTAATTGGTTTTGTCTATCCCAACCTTGTTTGTATGTTTTGTTTGTATGTATACTGTTGTATTTTATCTTTTAAAAATTACTTTTGTTTGTAGGTTGTTTATATCCCATTATAAAGAGAGGCAGCAATCAAATATCATATGTTGTATATCAAGATCAAGTTAATTTATAAGTATAATTAATAATTATAAACATAACTTTGTGTTTATAGCCGCTTATCACCTTGTGTGATTGCACTGACACTATGTTTTCAATGTTAGTTTCCATCACTCATAACTTTTACATGGAATTTTTACTCTTTCTTTAACTGCTCACATAATTCTCTTGTAGCTTTAATGTGGTTTTTTAGTGCTGTAAGATGTCTCTCAATTCCCTGTTCTCAGCACTTGAACATGTCTTAATTGTACTTGACTGTATATTGTCCCTCATTACTGTAAGCTGCCTTGGATCCTTTTCCAAAGAGAAAGGCGGGGTAAAATACTCTAAATAAAATAAAATAAAATAAAATAAATGGGTGAAGCCATGTTATTTATTTATTTATTTATTTATTTATTTATTTATTTATTTATTTATTGGATTTATATACAGTAACCCCCCGCCTATCGCGGGGGTTAGGGACCCACCTGACCTGCGATACATGAAAATCCGCTATATGTGGAAGCAGGGTGGGTGGGGGTGGCGGGGAGCGATGTGATTGCTCCCCCACCCCCCACGACTCCGAGGCCTCCCGGGGGGCAGCGGGGAGCAATTTGATCGCTCCCCGCCACCCCCCGCAGGTACTGCGATCCCACGATATAGTGGAACTGCAGTACCTGAACCGCAAAATGGCGGGGGGTGACTGTACCACCAGGTTTAATTCAGATGTGCTACAAAGCAACCGCCCCCCAATTGCATGGTTTTTGAGACGGGTCTCTCTTCTGTACAGCCTTTTGGAGATTTTGGGCTTCTCCTCTGCCTTAGCTGACAACGTAAACGATAAAGATTTGGAGTGAGGCTCCGAACCGCTGGGTTATTTAGCAAAGAATTGCGTTTTATTACATAGGGCTAAAAAAGAGAGAAAAGTTGGCTGCTGGGAGGACTCCATGGCAAGAGAGAGGCATGCAGCAAATAAGATCCTTCCTGGCAGGCCTGTTTTGAAACCTTAGGCCAAGGGACAGTGTCTGACTCAGCAGTAACCCCTCGCTCTGTGCGTGCGTGCGTGTGCATGCACAGACACGGACTCATGCCCTATCACTTGTGCCGTGATGACTGTTGCGCCATAAAAAGATGACACAAGAGCCGTCTCGCATGACTGCAGCTGTCCTTCCCTGCAAAGGCCGGAGACACACAGGGCCTCTCATCTGCCCACTTGGCAGAGATGATCAAATGAAACCTCGGGCAAGGGCTCAGCAACCCAAGCCATCAAGCATTATACCGCCACCGCCCACCTCCAAGAGGGTCGTTTGGTTGCAAGGAACATGAGAAGGCAGCATTCTCTTGTTATATTAGATGCAATGGGGTCTGCAAAAATTAGAATGGAAGGACTGGATTATAATAAATACCACACTCGACCCCAACAATGAGCCCAGGATAAGTTCCTTTTTTGGAAGACAATTTTTGAAATCACACAGCCTAGGTCATCACCACCCTAAGTGATTATGGGCACAGCAGACCAAAAGAAAAACATCTTCTATGCTTGGACTAGACATCTAAAGGCCTGAAGGGACACTGAGAAGGGGGTTGTAAATCAGAGAGAAAGAGTATCACGCTTTACATTCTAAAACCCTTGGGTGCTTTTTTTTTGTCAACCCAAATGACAAAAGCTCAGCATATCTCTGGAAAACTTTATTTTTTTCAGAAGGACTACAATTCCAGTGATCCGGCTGGCCTGGACATTTTGGGAATGGTAGAACTGGTGACTCCATTTTCATGGGCCATGTGAGGATAGTTTCCAGCATCTTGTGTAGCCATTGTAGATTCATTGCCTAGATAAAACCAGTCATGAGCCACTTCTGGACTGTAGTCCAGAAAAAGTAACTTCTCTAAGCTTTGTACATCAAGGAGCGAGCAAGGACCTATCTGTTGTGTGGCTGAAACCTTGAGAACTTCTGTTTTAATCTGTAATTTCATATATGACAGTTGGGTCGATTCAGTATCTTCAAGCTGTCAAACAAAACTATCGATATACCGTTGTCTGGCAGCTTTCTCCCTAACCTCAAGGCCTCCAAGATGGCTGATAATGAATGAGAAAGAGCACACAAGAACGCACAAGAGGATTATTTTGAAGACCTGTAACAACTTAGTGAAGTCATTGGACAGGTAGTAGAGATGGGCACGAAATGAAAAAAAATGTTCTGTTAATCGTTATTCGTTTTGTTATGTAACTAAATGAATAATGAAAATTGTGATGAAATTGGAACAAACCGAACAGAACCATGAAAATTAGGTTTGTTACGTTTTGTTTTCGTTAATGGCAACGCGCAATTAAACAAGCTGTTTTTAAATGTTAAAAAATGTCCTGAATATCCGTAAAAACCCAGCAATAATTATTTATTCTGCCTGATAATACCTACCGGGGGGTTGGGGTCCTTAAAATGTACATTTATGTCTTTTTTCAGATCACTGTATTTTTTTTTCCTTTAAAGGGAGTTAGGGGACATCGACCCAAAATGGCTACCAGATGCCTAATATTGATTTCTTGAGTATTAAAATGCCCTGGACATCCATTAAAATGCAGCAATAATTATTTGAAATTATTGCCTACCAGGGGGTTGCGGTCCTTAAAACGTTTGTTTTTGTCTTTCTCCCATCACAATGTATTTTTTCTTTTCCCTTTAAGGATGACACAAAATGGATTCCAGCCACAAGATGGATGCAAGCCATGTGATGGGATCATGTAAATTCTTGGACAATTTCAACCAATAGCATGTCCAGGTTGCAGACTGGGTAGGTGTGGCAGCCACACAGGGCATAAAAAACTCTGGCAGCCCCCATCCTCCTTGCAATCTGCGGTGGGAGTTAGGGTGGGTTTGCGGTCTCTGCGACTCGTTACTTTAGGCCAGCCAGGCAGGTGTGTGTCTTTGTGTTCAGGCTGGCTGCATCCTGGTTCTTAGGGGAGAGAAAGAAGAGATTTCTCTTGCAGCCTCCCTGTGTGCGTGCGTACCTCTCGGTGAGTACCCTCCCTTGCCCTGCAGTGCAGTCACTCTGCGGCTGCCTTACACCCTGGGCAACGCCCACCGCTCCCTTTGCAGCCTCCCTGCGTACCTAGTCTACACTGTGTCTCTGCCAGCATCATTTTTTTTTTAGCGTTTTCCCTCTGGTCTGGGGCATTGGGGGATGTCCGCGCATGGAAATGCTTTAAGTCGCACAAAAAGATGGTAAAAATGAAAGACAAAAAACAAAACAAAAATGATTTTTTTCAAAAAATTCACGAAAAATGAAAAACCAAAACGTCATTTTTTCGATTCGTGCCCATCTCTAATAGGTAGAGAATATGACAATACCCTTTCTGTAGGATTTAGAAGTGGTGGTGACTTTCATTGGCTCGAACTTCAGATGTTTAGGCAACAAAATCTGGGTGGTAGGGAAGCCTCTCAATGCTCCCCACACAAGGATGAGGGACAGTTGTGTGCGTGGAAGTTCAGAACAGGAGGTAGCACATGAAAAAAAGAGAGGAATTTATGGATAGTTGTGGCACACATGGATAACTTTTGTGGTTACAACAGGTTCATTCCTTCAGACACATCCTGTGAGGGAAAGCATGGCAGGGGTAAGGCTAGCTCACATCTCTTGCTGCATGGGACATCATTGGGCGTTGGTGTAATGTCGAACTCTCTGATGGACTGGAGCCGATGCTCAGGTTTATTTATTTATTTTTTTTAAAAAAATGTGTTGTTTTCATACCACAAGCGGAAGCTGTACCTGCCGCTTGTTCTGCATCATCTCTGCAGCCAGACCATAAACATTTGCCTCATATTCATATAAGTAGCTTAACTATATCCAGTCAAACATAAAACCAGACAAAAGGGATTAAAATATTATCCCAAGGCAAGGGGAAAATTGAAGGCATTTACCTGAAATCCATACTACTGAGCTAGCATCTGTGTTGTGCTGATGTGGCAGCCTCTTTCTGGGTCGCCTTAGGCCTATGTGAAAAGACCAGTCCCAATTAGGTCCCACGGGTATTAAGTCTCAAGATGCATGGCCTCTACCCCGGTAACAACAAGACTTGTGCTCTGCTGTTAAAGCAGCCGTGTGATGACACCTGCTTCTGTAATTTCTCCCCCCCTCTCCCAATAGGATGATCTGATGCACTGAAACATGCAGAAAAGAAATTTATTTTTTTCGTCAACCGAAATGACAAAATCTCAACATATCTCTGGAAAACTTTATTTTTTCAGAAGGACTACAATTCCAGTGATCCGGCTGGCCTGGAGATTTATTTATTTATTTATTTATTTATTGGATTTTTATACCACCCATCTGGCAACAAGGCCACTCTGGGCGGTCCATGGATGTGTTTCACAGTTCACTATACATAGGTTCATTCCTCAACAAAAACTTCCTAAGGTGAAGACTTGTGGCCTAAGTTAAGGATGGGCACCTTATAAAAAAAAAGCTCTTTCATCATTTCGTAAGCTTACGCATCGTTTTGCAATGAAATGAAATGACAGGCAGCGTTTTGTTATGAAACAAAACGAAATGTCATTTTTTCCCATTAAAATGAACCGTTTCATTCAGGCACGTCCAAACTTTGGCCCTCCAGATGTTTTGGACAGCAACTCCCACAGTCCTTTGCCATTGGCAATCTAAGTTTAGAATTCTGGGAGTTGTGGTCCAAAACATCAGGAGGGTTGAAGTTTGGATATGCCTGGTTAGTTACTTTGTAAATGGCTCCCCTGTGTCCTAGGGTCACCTTGGTGCCTCTGGGACCCAGGGGAGCCATTTTATAGAGTAATGAACCATTTTGTTGTCGTTTTGTTTCATTATGATATTTTTAAAAAATTGGTTTAAAAACAAAACAAAACACAGGGGGGAATGAAACTAAACGAAACACAATTTTTCCGTTCCATGCCCATCCCTAGCCTAAATCAGTCCCCATTAGAGGAGATCTGTTGAGTGGAATTTACAGAAGTCTTGACTTTGGCCCAATGGTTAAACTGCAGCACTGCAGCCAAGACTTTGCTCGTGACCTGAATTCGATCCCAGCAAGCTCAGGTAACTGGCTCAAGGTTGGTTCTGCCTTCCATCCTTCTGAGATCATTAAACTGAGTATGCAGCTCACTGGGGAAGGGGCAGCAGCAATGCGTAGCCTGCCAAATTAAATTGTAAACCGCCCAGAGCACTTTAAGTGTTAGGGGGCTGAATACAAGCCGCACACTTTCCTTATCAAATTCCCACTGATTCAAGGGGTCTAATCCAGTGAGGAGCAAGACTTGGATTTAGTCCATAGCAATACCGATGTGTGTGTGTGTGTGTGTGTGTGTGTGTGTGAGAGAGAGAGAGAGAGAGAGAGAGAGAGAGGGAGAGAGAGGGTGTGTATGTGTGTGTATATGATAATATTTACTTGCCTGGGGTTCATGTGGAAGGATGCAAAACCACACATTATCCTCTTTGCCCTGTGAGATATTTTTGTAATGTGCTTATTAAGGGGAAAACATGATCCTGTGAGGAGGGGGGTATGTGTGATTGTGTACAAATGTAACAGAACTCAACAAACGCAAACAATCTATGGATTTAGATGCTAGCTGATGCTTTTCTGCATGAACTGGAAGTAGCAGAAGTTTTGTGCCATGTGGTTGTGGGGTTTTGGGATGTTTTGCATTTTTTAAAACAATCAGCTGTTCGTTCTCTGCTGGCTGTGCCGTGCCTACGCTTTGATTCGCAAAGAGATCTGACACCATTTTAGCGCAGGAACATTTTGTGCAGATTATGGGAGCTAGACAGAAACAAAACAAAAGCAAAACAAAAACAAATGCAGTGCCCCTGATCTTGCTCCAAACTGAGAATCTTGTAGAGTTGGAATGTTATGCCCTGAAATGCCTACTTGGGTGGAGTACTTATGAGTTTAATCTGTTCCAAATGGATACGTATAAGTCAAACAACTCAGAGTCATAAGTAGAGCAGCCACACCTAATAAATAAATAAATAAATAAATAAATACAGTAAACTTTAAAAGTAAGTGGAGCAGACCGCATCTAAAATGTGTAAGCAGTTAAATGCCAACGGTTTTCCCCCTCTTAGGTCGAACTGCACGTAAGTAGAGGTACCACTATATTTGTTTTATTCTACTTTTCTTTTCAAAAAGAAATGGGCAGGTTCCCTGGGTTTCCATAGGAAACAGCTAGTTTTCCAGGGGAAAATGTATAAGCACTACTACTACTACTACTACTACTACTACTACTACTACTACTACTAC
>JAHTLZ010003542.1:78816921-78861089 GCA_023846285.1 Phrynocephalus versicolor
CAGGCTTAGTGAGATGAGAGGACCACAGATTAGATTCTGGGCACCTCCAGGTAGCAGTACGAGAACCTCCTGTGGGAACTGTGGAGAAATATTACAAGTGACTGTTGCTGATACTGAGCACAGATGGACCAGTGATCTGGTTCAGTAGAAAGCCACTTGCTTCATCATCAAACCCTTCCTCGTTAGGAAGGAATAAATACAGTGTAATTAATTGGTTCCCAAATGTGGGGGGGGGAGGGACTCCACAGGGGATGGGAAGAAAATTCAAGGGTGTGTTTGTGAGGCTGAAATTTTCACAGAGTCAAAAATTAAATTAAAAGCCCCATCTGTTTAGACAAGCGCCTCACTTTCTAGCCATAGAAAGTTATGCAAGCCAATAGCTATGAGCACTAGAGTTTATGGTTTCCTATGAAAAGAAATCGTTAGCAAATTTAAAATAGTGCTTGCTCAGGTTTGTGTTTATTTTTAGTTTTAAAAATAGTCAAGCTGAGGCACAGAGGCTTTTCTATCATCTAAAAGGAGGCATGTCACTTGCACAGAACTAGGACTACGTAGGTCTCAGAACCTTCCAGATGAGGCCCTTCCCCCACAGGTGACCCATAGTTTTGTGTCCATCTGTCAGGCAGGGCTCCCAGAATGTAGGATTATGAGACACATAGTCCAAGAAGTATTGATAATAATAATAAATAATTCATATAGGCAGGAGTTTCAATCCTCTCTGGAAAAACCACATCGAATGCAGAGTTCTTCATATTCAGGGCAGAAGGAACTTAAAATTAATTTTGAGAAAAACTGAATGTGCATTGAGGAGTCTGGGAGATTATTTTTTTTTATAACGCATTGATGGGAATGAAAAAGACCACTCTGCACCATCCTGGGCTTCCAACCTGGGTAAATGTGCCAAAAATAGTGAGCACGGGAAACAGTTATCACCTTTCCAAGCATGGTAGAGAATTTACACTCCCCCTTCCCAGTGCTGATCCGAGCCCAGGACACGTGGTACAATTTGAGCTCCTGCCTGGTCAGGTTGTGGAAATAAGGTTTCCTCAAATGTCTTGGGAAAGCTTACCTACAGCTTTGAAGTCTGGCACCTCTGCTTTTTATAGTGTGTGTGTGTGTGGGGTGTATGCATCAGCACTGTTGCTCCCCCCCCTAACTGCCAGTAGCTGTCTGTCCTTGGTTTTGGTGAGGATTTTTTAATTAGAGGAATGCATTGAACTTTCATTGCTCCACACAGCAACAGCCCTGCATCATTTCCCCAGCTGCAAACTGCACCGCAAACGTGTTCTTTCGAAGACTGCCTTCGGAAGGCACATAACACCCTTACCCTTCTGTTGCAGGAATTAAGGAGCTGTTGGCCCTAGAGCAGGCCTGCCCAAAGTCCGCCCCGGGGGGGGCAGAATCCGGCCCGCTAGGCCATTCTGAGTGGCCCGCGGCTGGCTGGCCCGCCCCTCCCTCCCCCTCCTTGACCCCATTTTTTAAAAATAATCTTCTGCCAACACTGACACCACTGGGAAGCTTGGGCGGATGGGCGGTCTGCCGCCACCGGCACTGCAGGGGAAAGTGTGGGGGTGGGCAGGCCAGTGGGCCTCTGCCACTGCCAAGGAGCTGTGGGGTGGGCTGGCGGGTGAACCGTCGCCACCGCTGGGGAGCTTGGGGGGGGTGCAAGGTCGCACAGATTGCCTCTTTCAAGGGGCGACCTGTGGCCACGGCTCCCTGTGCTTCTTTAGTCCACACCTTCCTCCTTTCCTCCCTCCCTTGGTTCCCACCTTCCTTCCTTCCTCCCTCCCTCCCTTGGTCCCCACCTCCCCCCCCACCTCCCTCCTTTGTTCCCCACTTTCCTTCCTCTCTTGGTTTCCACCTTCCTCCCTCCCTTGGTCCCCGCCTTCCTTTCTGCGGGTGGGGTTGCAAGGGGTCAGTGGGTGGAGCTTATGGGTCAGTGGGTGGGGCTTGCAGTGGGGTGGCAGGGTCGGGGAGCAACCAGCCCCTAACACATTCTCAGCCACCAAATCTGGCCCTCCTTTCAAAAAGTTTGGGCACCCCTGCCCTAGAGCGAAAGAGGAATAGTAGAGACAGCGTCCTTCTCTCCCTTCCATCAGGAGGATGGAAGGCTGAGTGAACCTGAAGCTGGATACCTGGGTTTGAATCGGAGTTGCGAGCAGAGTTTTGGCAGCGGTAATCACGGTATCACGAAGCTCCTAATGAGCTCTGGTTACAGGAAGCCTGATTGAGGATTAATATTAGAAAAAAACCTCCTAGCTGTTAGAGCAGTACAAGAATGGAACCCAGTACAAGAGTGGTCCCCCAAAATAATCTTTCCCAAACTTTGGACTAGATACTTGCCTCTGATTCAGCGGGACCCCCCCCCCTTTTTGGAAGCTTTTTTAATTTTGACTGGGACAATTATTTCCTTGCACCTCGGGCCCTTCACCCCCAAAAGGAGCCAAGAAAAAACATCGCAACAAAGCTGCAAAACGAGATCAGCCCCTCGTGCCTCGCCTGATATTCCTACACCATCATTATCCAGATGTGGCGAGAGACCCCCGTCGGAAGCTCAGACTATAAGCGTGACCTAAAATTAATGAAAGTCTTTCTATAGATCGTACCACACTCTTCAGAGCAAGCCTCGAAAAGTGTAGCAATTAACCTCCTGATAAAAGGGTTACCTGGATAGGATTCATTGATTCGTTTTCTTTTAAGACCGGAGCGCCGAGGGGGCCTCTGTTTTCTTCGGAAAGGAAGCTACGAAGGAATTACCAGAGCTGTGGGAATCAGCCAGACAATTAGGCACGAGAAGAACATCCTCTCCAAAAGGTATTTATTTAGGAAAAGAACATAATCAAGCTGCCCTTTCCTGGCTTCTGCAGCATCCGCTTTTTTTAACTTAGGCTGAGCCGAAGTCTTCAGCTGGGGCTACGAGGCTCCCTCGCCAGCTTTCATCAACGCTGGGAGGGGATGCCTTTGCAAAGTTCATCCATGGTGCTGGTGGCAGGGGAACGTGAGGGCATCCGCTCGTTGCCTAGGCAACGGAGGAGGAGGGCGGCTTACCTCTCTTCTCACTCCATGCTGGCTGGAGAGATGGGGAACCGTTATCCCCAACACGCACAGCCAGTATGGCCAGCGTGAGGGCGCTTTGCAGCATACTGGAAGCTGTGGTGGTGTGCTGTAGAAGACAGGCCAAGTTGCATGATGCCTAAGGCAATGAGCGGATGGATCATAAAATCCTAGGCTAATTCAGTTGGAGGGGACTTATAAGGCCATGGAGTCCAAATCACAGCAGATCTGAAAGGCCGCCAGGTTTCTCTTGAATGCCTCCAGCGTTGGAGCAAATCACCATCTCCGGAGGTCATGGGTTCCATTCTTGTACTGCTCGAACACCTGGGAATGTTTTTCCTAATATTAATCCGCAATCAGGCTTCCTGTTACCAGAGCTCATTGGGAGAGTCGTGACACTGATTACCGCTGTCATAACTCTGATCGCAACCCCGGTTCAAACCCAGGTATCCAGCTTCAGGTTCTCTCAGCCTGCCATCCTCCAGAGGTTGGTAAACTGAGTACTCAGCTTGCTGGAGAGGGGAGGGCAATGTGTAGCCTCCATAAATATAGTGGAAGTCACCCAGGGAGTAGGGCAGTATATAAGCAGCACACTTTGCTTTTTTGCTTTGCTTTTATGTGTCTGGGATGATGGAATCCTCCTTTTCCTCCATTGTTTTGCAAACCCAATCCCCATGCTGGAAGACAGAAAGAAAAGGAAGTTGGAAGAGGGATCTTATCCTCTAGGCTGGTTCAGTGCAAGAGGTCACAGGGTCGAAGCACTGGTCCTTCAGTTTACAAGGAAAACTCTAGAACATTAGGCCTCGCGCCAATGTTCCTCAGACTGACAAAGCTTCTTGAATAGCAAAACTTTTCAATCTCAAAAGAAAAGAAGTCCAGTTGCCATGACTCAACTTCTGGATAACTTCACCTGGATGACTGGGAATCTACACAGACACAGAAACTTTCCCTCACTCATTTTTGTTTGTTTGTTTTGTATTGTTTTTTTTGTCAGGGGCTGGAAGTAAAGTACACCTTTGCAATACACTGGGGGGAAGTATTTGCTATGTGTTAGCTACATCCTGGCTCATCCCCACTTGATCCAGATGGCCGAATTCCAGTGTTTTATTCTTCTTTTGAAATATGCTTTGGGTGGGAAACCTCACTGTCACAATATCACATGGTGGGAACATCATGCCTTTAGAAAAACGTTTTTAAAAGTCCTTACATGTGCCATTTTAATTATTAAAAAAAAAATATGGAATCACAACTGAGGCAGAAAGGAGAGAAAAAAGTTAAGAGTCAAGGGAGGAGTCAAGGGAGGAGTGAGGAGGTGGTGGAGGGGAGGTGCAGACAATTGGTACGGGGGGGAGGGTGGCCCTATCTATACCTAGAGGTGGGCACGAAACAGAAAACCGATGGTTTGGTTGTATGAACCAAACCAAACTGGTTCAGCTTACCTCAATAGCGGTGGTGGCAGCAGACCTGAAGGCCCGGGCAGCGGCCGTTCTGGATGGCAGGAGGCCTCACCACCATGTCCAGAGCCCTGGCAGCAGCCGTGCCAGGCAGTGGGAGATCTCACCACCGCCTCCGGAGGACCAGCAGCAGCCATGCCGCACAGGGGTAGGCCTCACTGGGCAGAGGTAAGTCTCACTACCACCTCCAGAGCCCCGGCAGTGGTGACAGCGGCAGCGGCACGGAAGGCCCTGGCAGTGGATGTGCAGGACAGCAGGAGGCCTCACCGCCACCTCCAGAGCCCCAGCAGTGGCCTCTGGAAGCCCAGCAGCCCCTCACAACCACCACCACAGCTCCCCGACCCGGACATCAGGTAAGAGATGCTGGTGGGGTGGGGGAATGAAAAACGAATGGAACAGAATGGAAATTTCCATTTCGTTTTGTTGGGTTTCCCTTAGAGAGAGCTGTTTGTTATTTGTTTCATTACCTAACGAAACGAATAATGAAACAAAATTTTTATTCATTTCATGCCCATCTATATCTATCCCACCCAGCGATTCTTCCACCCAGTTAACCAGTCTCATAAAATTACATGGCTTAGGTTCATGAAGATGAAATCGAAGCTGTGAAGAAAACCATCAGCCCAAAGGGAAATTTGGTGGCCCCCATTACCTCCACCTGGACTACTGTGTCCAGTTCTGTGTGCCTCAATTTAGAAAGGATGTTGACAACCTTGAGCAGATGCACAGGAGGGTGACCAGGATGGTTGAGGGTCTGGAGGAAATGTCTTATGAGGAACGGCTTAGGGAACTGGGAATGTTTCGCCTCTGAAAAAGAAGGCTGAGGGGGGATATGAATATGATAACTATGTTTAAATATTTGAAAGGATGTCATATTGAAGAGGGAACAGGTTTGTTTTTCATGGCTTCAGAGACTAGGATTCGGGGCAATGGTTTCAAACTACAGGAAAAGAGATTCAATTTAAACATTAGGAAGAATTTCATAACGGAGCTGTTCGGCAATGGAATATGCTGCCACGGAGGGTGGTGGAGTCTACCTCTTTGGAGGTTTTTAAGCAGAGGTTGGATGGCCATCTGTCGGAAATACAGTGGTGGGGTTCCTGCATGGCAGGGCGTTGGACTAGATGGTCCTTGAACTCTCTTCCAACTTTATGATTCTATGATTCCATTGCCTCTGTGGCTGTGGTGCATTGGGTGAAGTGTTCAAATGCCAGAGAGGTTTTTGACTCCTGAGAAGAATCTGAAGAAGATAACCCACCTTGTGCAAGCAATACAGACTCTTGGAACATAGTAGTAAAAAAATAGTGCTTTTATTGGTGGGTTTACAAGCAGAACCCATTTGTGTCTAATATCCTGCAGGTATAGAACAAAAATAAAAATAAAACCCAACTCATGTCATGCTGTAGTTGATGTCACGTCCTTTCTGCTGTTTTCCCTGGGTTGAACTGCTCGCAAGCAGCTGCACGTCCCAAGCGGGTGCCTTGGCTGTAATACATGGCGAGAATGTTGCTGACTTGAATATTTTTTTGCCTTGCAACCTATTTCCTCCTCAAGCGGTAGCCTCTCCCATTCTCTGGGATGGGGGGAACCGTCTTTCATTTCTGGTTCATCACGTAGAGCGTTAGCATCCCCAATCTCCACGGAAAAGGAGACAATTATATCTTTTTTTTAAGTAAAAAAATATCAAATATAATAAATTTATGAAAGACCATTCACAACATATACATAAAGTGTTAACATTGTTGCTACAGCAGCTACGTGATCCCTCACTTCTTCCCTTCCTCTTCGTTCTCACTTTATAGAATGCAAGGTGGCCATACGTTGCCGTAAGTAACTGCACTAATATGAGTAAGACCTTAAAATGAAAATATGCGGTCAGGTTTTGTTTTTTTAAATCTGTGTCTAGATATAAAGTATTTACTGGATTACAGTCTAGCGTCTCCGTAATCACACCCCTGCTGTAACAGCCGTGACCTCCCTCTTTGGACACCCCCACCGTTTCTTCTGTGCATATATAAATATAAACATTGAGCAAAGTCGGAAAGAGCAGGGTCAAAGGTTATACGTACGTTAACGCATTGACGCAACCCCCTCGTTAAGGGCTAATCTCCCTTCATCTCCCCTTTGCAACTAATGTTTAGAAAAAAGGCTGCTTCAACTGTTTTGCAGTTACAGTGTTACATTCTGTAAACAATATTTTTTAAAGTGTCCTAAACCAACCCACCCACCCACCCGCATTTAAACAACCGACTCTTTATCTCTGTCCGGTGACAACTGGTCCTCGAGATGTTCGTCGCTTTTGCTAGAGTCTGTGAACCGCAGCTGGAAGTTGTCACTGGTGCCTCGGGTGACACTGTCATAGGAAGGGGGGAAAGAGGTGGAAGAGAGTGTTTCTGATCTGTCTATTGGCCTCCCATAGTTTTCGCTCATCATGGATGCAATGAGGCCTTCCTTCTCAGGCGCCTCATCCCCGAGAGGGCAAGCTTTTTGGCGGTATAAGTAAGAGGCCTGTTTCATGGACCGTTGGAACAGGTGAGCCCTGTAAGCCCTCTGGATCGTGGTGGCTGACACCTCTTCCTGCTTTCTCCTGAGTGTGGTTGTGATTGGCTCATAAGAGATCTTTGATGGGTTGGCAGCCATGAATTTCTCCTCCATCTGTATCTTAAGGGCATCCATCTCTCCCGATTCCCCCAGGACTCTTTTGGTGAAAGCAAACAAAATATCTAAACAATGGATCCTGTCCCCACTCACCATGGGCAGGTCCATTGCGATGAGCTTGAGAGTGTTTGGTTTCGGGATGCGTAGGGGTTCCGAAAGTGCATCCGCGAAATTGGAAAGTACAGAATACTCAATAAACTGAGTGGCTTCGGGGTCAAACTTCTCCCAGATTTCATAGAACATGTCAAAGTCATCCTCACTGAGAGGCTCTGTGCTTTCCTCAGTGGCAACACTGAAGTTCTCTAAAATGATGGCTATGTACATGTTTACGACGATGAGGAAGGAGATAATGATGTACGTCACAAAGAACAGAATCCCCACTGCGGGACTTCCGCAGTTCCCTCTGGAGCCATTGGCATTGACATGGCCTGGGTCGCAATATGGCGGGCCAGTGTTCAAAATAGGGTGGAGAAGACCGTCCCAGCCAGCCGAAGTCGTGATCTGGAAGAGGCAGAGCATGCTGTTGGCAAAGGTCTGGAAGTTGAACATGTCGTCGATCCCGTACTCGTGCTTCACGTAGGCAAAGTTGGCCATGCCAAAGATGGAGTAGATGAACATGACCAGGAAAAGGAGGAGCCCAATATTGAACAGTGCAGGGAGGGACATCATTAAGGCAAAGAGAAGAGTTCGGATCCCTTTGGCCCCTCTGATAAGTCTCAGGATCCGACCGATCCGGGCCAAGCGGATCACTCTGAAGAGGGTCGGGGAGAAAAAATACTTCTGAATGATGTCAGACAGCACAGATCCTGGGCGATGGAAAGAGAAGAGAAGGGGGGGGGAGAGAGAAAAAAACAGGATTTCTCAGTTAGAGGCAAAGCTTGAGAATCGTTAGTTTCAAATATGGTACCCATGATCACATGGAGAAAAAGATCAATAAGATCACATATTGATTGACTTGAGGAGAGGTCCCAAGCAATCTATTTCCCAGCAATTTATTTATTTATTTATTTATTTACATAAGAGTATAATAACATAAGAGCCATGCTGGATCAGGCCAGAGGCCCATCTAGTCCAGCTTCCTGTATTTCATAGTGGCCCCACCAGATGCCCCTGGGAGCGCATGATACCACTCCCCTGCATCTGCCCCTTGAAGTACCCAGGTTTTAAGCCTGGAGGTTACACATCTTCATCATGGTTTGTAACCTGTGATTGACTTTTCCTCCAGGAATCTGTCCGATCCCCTTTTGAAGGCATCTAGACCAGATGCCATCACCACATCCTCTGGCAATGAGTTCCACAGACTAAAATTTTCTTTTTCTTTTGTCTGTTCTCACTCACCCAACCCTCAGTTTGAGTGGATGTCGCCTAGTTCTGGTATTTTGTGAGAGGGAAAAGAGTGTCTCTCTATCCACTTTATTCATGCCCTGCATAATTTTGTCTCAATCATGTCCCCCCCTCAGGCGCCCTTTTTCCAGACGAAAGATCCCCAAATGTTTTAGCCTTTCCTCATAAGGGAGGTCTCCCAGCCCAGTAATCATTTTAGTCACTCTCTTCTGCACCTTCTCCAATTCCACTGTCTTTTTAGAGATGCGGTGACCAGAATTGTACACAATACTCCATGCGCGGCCTTACTATCATTTTGTACAATGGCATTATAATGTTGGCTGTTTTATTTTCAATCCCCTTTTTGATAATCCCTAGCATGGGATTGGCCTTCTTCACCGCTGCCACACATTGGGGAAACACCTTCATGGAGCTGTCCACCAACACACCAAGATCTCTTTCCCGATCTGTCACAGATAGCTCAGAGCCCATGAGCTGATAGATTTATACCCCACACATCTGGCCATATGGCAGTCACATGACATATGGGGAATTGTGCTCAACCCTACTACAATCCATGCCCAAGCTAGACCATTTTTTGTTCCATCACTAGGGCTACTATTTTTGCACCCCTGGCTGCAGCATCCCATCAACCGATGGAAGGGTCACTTTAAGGAAAAATTATTTCTGCAAAACTACCCGGTCTGGTGTCATTGTTGTCTGATCATGCCATTACTGCATTAGGTTTGGACTAGGTGATACCTTTAGGCTACTAGTAAAATAATAAAAAAGTTGCTAATATTTTGAGGTCAACACCTTCTTCATCATAGCTGTACCACCAGTTCAAGCATGGCAAAAGATGGAACTGCCAGGAGTTATTTCTTAGATGTAAAGTTCTGGGCAAGATGAAAATAAATGCCACGTAGTTTCTTAGTTGAGGCCCGGAGCAGAGATGTTGTCAAACTACATCCCCAACTTGTTTTGCTTCAATTGGGTTAGGATTGTCAACACTGATTTTAAAAATCATTACACTATTGTAATTGTTAGATGACAGCAACTTTCTTTTGTTGAGTTACAGTTAACATTTCCCATTATTTCCCATTGTTACTAGGTTTCCTTTGTAACTTAAAATGCTTTTTTTAATTTAACAGTTCAGTGAACCAATTAATAATTAAATTTATTAAATTTACCTGCCAGTTTAACATCAACAAAGTAGCGTTTCCCCCCATCACTAATGCTTCCAAGCTCCACATGAAGGTGTGAGGTGTATTATATTGAGAGACCTCCACCCTTACGATTGCAAGGTGATTCTGACACCCATTTGGGACAAATAGATCTAGAGAAACCACTTGTTTTTAAGTCTGTGTTGGGCGGTACCTACCTACAATTGATAAAATGACAACCACGAAATCAAATATATTCCATCCGTTGGTGAAATAGTAGTGACGCAGGGCCAACAACTTGAACATACATTCTGCCGTGAAGATGGCAACAAATACCATGTTGATCTTATAAAGGATGCTGACTTTTTCCGGGCTCTGATCATCTGTTTCGACCATCATGGTCACCATGTTTAGACAAATGAGGAGCATGATGAAAACATCAAAGGCCTGATTCAAGACGACATCAAAGAGGAAGCCTTGATACTTGTTCTAGAAATATTAGGGAGACACGGGCATTAGAAGACTGAAGTAGTTAAGTGGAACAAGACAATCTCCCTGAACCTACTTGAGCCAGAAATGCCAAGATGGCAGCTTTTGAGTGGCACAGAACATTCTTACCATTGGGTTGTTTCTGCTCCATGGTTTTTGGTATACGGCAGCCATTATGAAAATGAGAGATTTGTCTTTAATGTGTTGGCACTCAGGAAAAATAGCCTCCCTGTGCAGTCTGACATAGTGACATAGTGATTGCTAGTGCTGTCCAGTAGTTGTGGCCAGGTATATACTGGGACCACAAAGCGCAATCCAGGCCAGAATCAAAGAACATGAAACACACTGCAGGCTAAAACAACCTGAAAAATCAGCAGTAGCTGAACACACCCTGAAACAAACTGAACATGAAATCCTCTTCCAGGACACAAAGGTACTAGACAACACTACCAATCACTATGACAGACTACACAGGGAAGCCATTGAAATCCACAAACATACGCACAGTTTCAACAAAAAAGGAAGTCTAAAAATCAACAAAGCCTGGCTTCCAGTACTAAAGGCTGCAGAGTGCAAAAAGATCAAAGCTCAATGATTCCCATCCAGCCACAAGCAAAGGTGATCAGTTCACAAAATAGGGCAACCAACGACAACTATCAACTACATATTAGGAATTTAGGATCATTGCTACCCCTGATTACGTTGAAACTTCTTAATCCCTCCATCACAATACAATGACTAACACCTATTGTCCTGCATAGGACAAGCTTCCTTTCCCCCCAACTTTATGAACCCCAGTCTCACTCACTCTATACCCCACAGCAGAGAGAAACTCCTTGTTCTCTGAGCTCCTTGCCCTCTGAAGATGCTGGCCACAGAGTCTGGTGAAACGTCAGGAAGAAAAACTTCCAGAACATGGCCACAAACAGCCCAAAAATGCACAACTACACAATTTGTTGTTGCCATGCTTGCTACTAGCACAGCGCTGTTTATCACCAATGCTGTGACCTCTCCCTGGAATGTAACCAAACAGATGAAGAGAACATTCCAACCAATTTGCTCTTTTTTCTTTCTTTCTTGCACTGTCCTCTACAGAGGTTCAAAGATATCTTTAGTAACCTCACCAGAGGCCTTGGGATGGGTTTTTGGGGTTTCTTGGATCCCAGCTTTTTCATGGCATTATAATATTTTTTCTGCTCCTCTGTCATAAAGATGTCTTGTCCACCTAAGTATAGGAAGATAAAATTAATATTATTTTGAATGAAAAATAAAGAAAGAAAGAAAATACTGAATTACTTTTTCCAATATCAGGAAGATTCTGATATTGCTACAATTACTGTTGTTTTCCCTCCATGTTTGGATTAAGACTTTTTTCACGCTTCCAGAGCTTTTAAATCTTTCTTATTTAAACCCCGCTTCATATGCTGGTGGTTTAACTCCCGTTTCATTCCTGTCTCATTTTAGGTCTTCATTTTACAGTGGACCCTCATATAACAAGCGGTTTGTTTAACAGAAAAATCTGCTTTAAGGAAAAAATTCCAGAGATAGGGGGAAATCGCTTAACAGAATCCCCTATGGGGCAAATCCGTACAACAAAAAAACGGTCATGATTAGGGATTAATCCATTTTCAATGCATTCCTATGGGAAATTTGTACAAAGGAAAATTTGCTTAACAGAATTTCATTTCCAATTTCAACAGAATTTCATTGTATAAAGGAATTAATTTCAACTAATTCCTTTATACAAGGTGCCACTGTATATTGTATGTTGGCTGTGTATTTTTATTGTTCTGATTTACATCTCCCTTTATCATTCTATTCCGTTACTTTTACATTGTGCTTTTAAATAGATGCATGTTTTTAATCAATTACTGGATCAAATCCTGTCAGTTACACCCACAAATGTAATGGAAACAGCACAATATTTGAAGGCAAACTCCCTCAAATTAAGAAGTCACTGCAGCTGTTATCCGTTGTGTGCTGAGTCACACTGCCCAATGCACAAAGACAAGGCCTATGTTGATTTCTTAACTGGGTGGCCCTTCACCTTCAAACGTTATACAGTACTGTTTGGCCAGTGAAAGATGCTTAGAGAATTTGTTTTCTAAATGTCTTACCATTACCAATATAATAGAATACAATAGAATATCTGTCTTGCTTTGCTTCTGGTAGAACTAATCTGTTTGCCTTTTCGCAATATTTCATTCTTGTCGCTGTTTTTATTTCCAGAGCTAAGGTCTTCTAGTTTTATTGGTACAAGACCACCTTTGATTTCATAGAAAAGTATCAGCTTTGTGCCGACATATTTGTCATAAATAAGGCAGATAACTTCCTTACCAACAGCACAGAGTAACCATTAGTGTACCACATCTATAGACCATTGCTTCCTGCCTCATACATGGATTTTCAGTGACTGCTCCCAGTATATGGGAACCCTTCTCTCATGAAGCTAATTTGTCTCTTTCCTTACTGACCTTTCACCCTGGCACACACTTTATTAGAATGTAGACTTTATAACACTGTACGCCTCTATTATCTCCAACCAATTATGAGCAAATATACCAGTGTGTCCCCCCACAGGCTTTTTGAAGTTTCTGTTGTCGGGAGAAAATCAAACAATAGTGCAGTCAGTGGAAAGGTTTTTTTCGCATCTATGAGAATTCAAACACACAAAATTCCATAAGATAGCCATTTGATTGGGAGTTACCCTGTCTGATATGTTTTAATGACTATTTATCTTATGTTTTGTATACTGTATTGTCTATTTTCAAATATTCGGGTCAATTGTATAATAAAATTTGTTTGTTTGATTGATTAACTGCCCTTTCACTGGCAGCTGAAAACCTTCTTTTAAAACTTCTAAATGCTGCAAAATTGTATTTCTTTTTAGTTGAAGGATCTTTTATCAGCATATTTAAGTATTTTAAATATACTTAACTTGATTCAGCTAATGGTGTTTTAATACTCTTTTAGATTAATCATGTGAATGTGTTGAACCTATGACTGAAGAATGAATAGTTATTGTGACTTTAAATATATGACTTTTAAAAGTAGCTCTGCACCACCTTATATCCCTGTATTGGGCAAAAGACAGGACATAAAACAAACAAACAAACAATTTTTACACTCTAAAAGTGATATTGGAGATGGAAAAGATCTAGAAGCTGGAAAAATGTCCCACAGAGATGGCTTTCCCACGCGGCCATGATTCTGCCCCTATTCTTTGCCACACTGACAAGTACATAAAGGAGCTACTTATCTTTTTCTTTTGTTGATTGAAATTATCAATGATGACACCAATGAAGAGATTCAGAGTAAAAAAGGAACCAAAGATGATAAAGATCACAAAGTAGAGGTACATGTACAAGTTATACTCCCAAACAGGTTGCTCTTCACGCTGCAAAATGAAGATGAAACAAGAGGGAAGGAAAGAATTGCTTTTAAAACATCCATTGGCACCCTAAACTAGAATCGATGTTTGTTCATTTAACATTCCCCCAAATGAACCATGGATTACATTAGGACCCCAGTATCTGCTGCGGATTGGTTCCAGGCCTTCCTGTGAATAACAAAAACTGTGGATAAGAGAAAACACCAAAAACCTCAAACCGCTGTTTTGTGGCAGTAGTTTGCTTTACGGCTGCTGTTTGTGACAGTAGCTTGCTTTACAGCTTCTATTTGTAACAGTAGCTTGCTTTGTGGCTGCTGGATTATTTATTTAATTCCCCCCCTTTGCCAGCCGTGGATGACTGAATTAGTGGTTAATGAATCATTGGATACCAGGGTTCTACTGTATATTCATCAGCTCACATGAATATTTGTGCCATTGAGTAGCCAAACTCTATAATAGGGTAACCCAGGAATTCTTGGACCGCATCTCCCCCAAACCCTGGCCAGAACAGCTGGCGGTGAAGGCTTCTGGGAACTGTAGTCCAAGAACACCTGAGTTACCCAAGACTCATAACAAAGGCCCATAACAAAAGCCAAGCAGCATGTAGACTGTGGGCCACACATGCCCCCATGGGCCCAAACACATTCCCCCAATACTCCCCAAGAATAATTAAAGATTTCCATAAGAACAGAAGAAGATCCATGCTGAAACAGGCCAAAGGCCCATCTAGTTCAGCCTCCTGTATCTCACACTGGCCCCACAAAATGCGTCTCTCTCTCTCTCTCTCTCTCTCTCTCTCTCTCTCTCTCTCTGTGTGTGTGTGTGTGTGTTGGCTTAAAATATTTCCTTGTGGCCTCTAGAAGGTGTGCAGGCAATTATTCCACACACCCCTTCAGAAACGTTTAAATTTTGCAGAAGTGGGGATTCAGTGTTTTTGGCAAGAATTGGGGTGGGGGTGGGGTCATAGGAGCAGGCACAGCCCTTCCACATACAGAAGTGGCTCTCTGAAGCCCCCCTTGCAACTTCAGAGAAGATGCATTTGTTTTCATTTGACTTTATGTGAGATACTGAATGCAAGGGAGGAGGGCATATAGATCTCTTTTTGCACCTTCAGAAGGAAAATGGGCCAGACTGGAGTATTCCGGAATTTGTAGCCATGCCTTTTAAAAAGAGGGCTTCACGGTGCATTGAGGCCAACATCGGCCAATAAGGCAAACCTAGTTGGGAAAACAAAATGGTGGAGGAAAACATGAGACAAATATAGCCAGTTCAAGCAGCCTACCTCTCGCGAATCCACTGCAGCATACATAATTGGCATCCAGCCTTTAAAAGTTGCCTAGGAAAAAAGAAAAGCAACCGCTGTAATTAGGATAATCACAACAAGCATTTCTGTTAATGGTGACTTAATTGCTCTGTGTTCTTTATTGGCAAGATGATGTGAGTAGGGGGAAAAATATTTCTGATGGCTGTTAACGAAGATGACAGTATCTCTCCCTGGATTTGGGTTTACGGGAAAGTGTGGAACAAATTAATGGCTTTCCTGCACTGTAAACTATGGTTCATGGAATAAAATGAGTTATGGCTTGGATTAAGGATGTGTCTAGCAGTAGCAGAGTGTGAGTTTCCCACCTGTCATCAAAGGGACACGAGTATGCACACCAGAAGTCTTTAGGTCACTAAAGTCTTTTATTTCGGCAAATTTGTCTTTTTTATTTAGGCAAATGACAAGTAGCAGATCCAGTTAACAAAAAAACAAAAAACAATGGCATCTAATTGGGTTCAACTTCTGAGACACCTTTCCCCTAAACAAACCATTCACAGCCACATATTTTTGTACAAGTGTCAGAGAGGGTAGCCATGTTAGTCTTTTCAAGAATTTCAGGCAAAATTCAAATAAAAACAAAACAAAACAAAAGACAAAAACCATGTGGCACCTTAAAGACTAACTTTCATATTTTAATGTAACATTTCGTGGACTACAGGTCCACTTCTTCCGTGGACCTGTAGTCCATGAAACATTACATTAAAATATGAAAGTTAGTCTTTAAGGTGCTACATGGTTTTTGTCTTTTGTTTTGTTTTGTTTTTCTTTGATTTTTGCCTGAAATATTTTTGTACCATAGCCATGCGGGTTATTTTCATCCTGCCTGGCTACAATACGAATGCGGCCTTGCCCTCTGAGAAGGGGGAAAACTGGGTGTGCTTGTTCGTTATGTTGACGATTCAGGCGGAGAAGCCTAGCAATTTCTTTTGCAGGTGGCTTAATAGTGGCTCCCTGGCCCTCCCGGGCGTTCCTCCGGTCTCACGGAAGCCAATCAGGGCCTTGTTAGAGTCTCTTTCCGCTAAGCAGTCATTTCTCTTGCCTGAGGAGGTTAGGCTAGGCAGGACAAGGTCGCGCTTGGCCAGCGACACACTCTCCAAATGTCTCCTAATCTTTCCCTCGTGCCTCTCTCCCGTTGGCAAAGCTATCCCGTGTCTCTGCCTGACGCTCGTATCTCGGGGCTATCATTTGGCTCGTTTCCATCTGGCGAAGAAACGGAGCATTTTACATAAACAGACGCACGTGCCTCAGCCGTCCGCATTCTTGAAGTTCGCGAACGGATCAGGGTTGTGACGAGGTTTTTCAGGGGGCCCAGCTGTCAAGGAAAAGGCTCCCCCACCTCTCTGAGCACCCGACCAAAAGGGCCTAGCTGCAAAATAATCCAAAGTCCCGTTGGACACTGGACGTCTGGACTCCTTCGCCAGACACTCCACAAAGAGGTGGTGATATCACCAAGGGCAGAAAAATGAGGCTGGGGAGGTGGTAGTAATTATCAGGGAATTAGGAGCCACTTACAGCTCAGATGTGGAGGTGGTAAAATCTACACCGGAGTGTCGCGTGATATTATCCCTTCTTGGAAACGGTCCAGCAAAAATAATGCCTGCTACTAAATCCTCTCTGTGTGTGCGTGTATTTTTGTGTTGGGTGGCATGGTGGGTGGGTGGGAGGGGTGAGATTAAAGCTGATAAATTCATCTCAAGGCAAGCTTAAGGCCGACGATTAGGCCGCTTGCTCGGAACAGGAGTGTGGCATATGCGCTCAGGGTTTAAACCCAGCAGACGGTGACCAACTAGGGAATGAAAGGAAAGGGAAATGGAAGTGGGGAAGCAACAGGAAGAAAGGGGGATGTGATGCTCGGGTGCAAGTGGGATGGAGACTGGGCTGGAAGCAGCCTGTGCAACAACAGGGTGCAATCTGGGAGCAAATATTGGCACTGTCTTGGCACCTGCTCATTGCCAGCATTAGACTGTTTCTTTCATCAGGGAGAGCTGCATTAGGAGCCTGCGAGGGACTGATCTCTTGACAGGAATCAATATCAGGCAGGCACAGGGCCTAGGGCGCCAAAATGGAGAGAGGGTGCTGGCCAGCCTGCTGCCCCCCCCGCCGCCCTGCCCGCCCCCCGTATCCATCGTCGCTGCCCTGCCTCCCATCGCCGCCCGCCCGCCGCTGTCTGCCCCGCCCCCGCCATCTCCCATCCCATCCCCCGCCTCTCGCCTAGGGCGCAAAAAAACCAAGCACTGGCCCTGGGCATGCAGGCACCATTTTAACTTCCCAGTAATCCCCTAGAGCAGTGATGGCAAACCTTTTAGAGACCGAGTGCCCAAACTGCAATTCAAAACCCACTTTCACGAAGTGCCAATACAGCAATTTAACCTGAAAACAAGTGGCTGTGAAGGGGCAATGCCAGGTGCCCACAGAGAGGGCTCTGAGTGCCACCTTTGGCACCCGTGCCATAGGCTTGCCAACACTGTCCTAGAGCAGTGGTTTCCCACTTTAGAATCATGGAATCATAGGATCATAGAGTTGGAAGAGACCTCAAAGGCCATCCAGTCCAACCCCCTGCCATGCAGGAGCTCCCGTCACAGGACTCCCGACAGACGGCCATCCAGCCTCTGCTTAAAAACCTCCAAAGAAGGAGACTCCACCACCCTCCTTTGTGGCAGCATCTTCCACTGCTGAACAGCTCTAACCCTCAAGAAGTTCTTCCTAATGTTCAAATGGAATCTCTTTTCCTGTAATTTTAAACTATTGCCCCGAGTCCTAGTCTCTGAAGCCATGGGTCCCCAGAATGCTTTACCACTAGCTGTGCTGGCCAGGATTTCTGGGAATTGTCCTCTAAGAAATCCTCTGGGGACCCCTGCCCTAGAAACCAGAGGCACCGGCTGCTCTGTGGCATTGCAGAATTCTCAAAGGAATCGCTTGTAGTCATCCAAGAGGCAGGTATCACCGCGGGCACCAATCTAAGACCATCTGAATGGCACTGCCAGGAATGACCAACACATGACGGCTGATGGAGGACATAGAGATTAGGATGTTCATTTCTGGATGTGTCCTTGTTACTTGTGTTCTCGATGAAAACTGCAGAGACTAACAACTCTCACCTGCCACTCTGAGAAAATTGATGTGCAGTATTTTCCATGTATAAGACTTTATTTTTGTCTGAAATTGTTAGACTAAAAATTGAGGGTCATCTTATGCATGGTGGTAGATAAGCTAAGAGAGAGAACCACGTAGTTGCAATACTGCAATTATGGGTTGGAAAAATAGGGACAGTCTTACACATAGGGCATATCGTAGATGGAAAATGCGGTAATTTGAAGATGTGGTCCAAACATGTAGCTTTTCCCAGGTTATGAAAGGTAAATCGGTAGCTAAGTGGATCGGTCAGTGAGCTGATACTATATCAACTCTGAAGGGGAGGGGAAAGTTGTCATGCCTAGAAACAGAACCACGGACTGGATGCTATCTCAAAATGCATTAGCAATCACAAACAATGTGAGGTTTTAAGATGTTCTCTAGTACTGAACCTGTCCAATGAATTTTAATGGGGACACTTTCAGGTGATCCATCACAGCCTCGTTCAAGATGTCCCCCCTCCACCTTTTTGCTTCCTATTTCAATTTAGAGCACTAATTGCCATTTCGAATTTCCCTATTACGAATTGCGAGGAGGAAAAATAAACAGATGACAATGTCAGCACTCCCAGTCTTTTGCGGTGTTTGTGGGGAGGGGGAAGAGTGTGTCATGACATCGATCTATCAAATGTCCTAATAAATTTAACTGAAAGTTGAGTTCTGTAGTAGAGTAGTCTCTAGAAACCAAGAAACAAGCTGTTGGAGTATTAAGTGCACAGCCTACTGAATGCAACTACAGTCCCAGTTCAGAAGGGTCAAGAGGGATGCTCCATTCTAATTCTTGCTTCCGATGGTAGAAGCCCATAGTGCACACAGAATTCCTTGCTCTTATCTTCAGGTGTTTTCATATATGTGTGCAAATCAGCTCCTCTCGGTTAGCGGAAGGGAGGACCTGCACTTGCACTGCTATTTTGCATAGATTTAAGTACAGTATACGGTACCCAAATGTCTGGATCGAAGCAAGTACAGTGGTACCTTGTATAAAGGAATGAATTCGTTCCAAATGAAATTATGTTAAGCAAATTTTCTTTTATACAAATTCCCATAGGAATGCACTGAAAATGCAGTAATCCCATTTTTATGTTGTACGGATTCTCCCCATAGGCAATTATGTTAAGCAAATTTCCTCTATCTCTGGAATTTTTTATGTTGTACAGATGTTATACAAACTGTTTGTTATACAAGGGTCCACTGTACCTCCAGCATATGAATCTTCTTGTTATTCTGTTTCTTTCCTGCCAGACCAAGTAGATGTTGTTGAACTACAACTCCCATCATGCCACACCAATGGCTATGATCTCTAGAACTGATGTGAGTTTCAGTTCAGCAACTTCTGGAAAGACACAAAATGCCCGTTCCTGGCATACATCATAGAAGAGAAATCACCTGATGAAGTGATGCTAAATCCACGAAAGCTTGTCGATAAAGGTATTGCCTATGTTTGCATTGGTATTTTATTTTGCTTGGGCCACAGGCTAACCTTTACTTCGCGGAAACAGGACGATCACAGGTTTACAACAGAAAAGAAAATAGCATTGCCGCTAAGGGTTTGAAAAATTGAAAGCAATTAGATCACATTCAAGTCCAGTTTATTCTTGCAAGATATTTCCCTGCCACATAGTAACACTGCACCCTCTTCTTCTTCTCTTTCCTAGATTTTCTGACAGGTGCGGGGTCCACTTTTTGAACCCTGAAACACTACTTTGACCGCATCTTCAGGGCACAGGTCAATGATTTGCATGCCCTTATTGGCAGCATTTGGCCATCTCTGGTTCGGTCACCCAAGTGGTCAAACGGCCATCGATTTTCAGGTGGTAGACAGTTTGGGCAACAGAAATACTCCACCCCCATAAGTATTAAAGTAATTAACAGAACAAATGGAGAGACGTTATCTAAGTTATTTCATTTTCCAATTTATCGGGCAATAGGTTCCTTAAATTAAACAGACATTAGATTTTTTTTAAAAAAATGTAAATTTAGTACAAATGTTTAGAAGCTGATTGGGTGGGAAACATGATTCTTCTCTGCAAATGCCTTCTCTTGGGTTTCTTTGCAATAAAAGTATATAAAATTTTCAAAGCTACTGCCTTCGCTCTCACTGGGCTATTTCCCACACTTCCAGGCCCCTTAATGGAGACTGCCTTAATGAGCCATTCAGATGGATCGACTACAACTCACACAGTCACCGGCATAACTTGTTTCTGTTCAAGGCAGAGACCTAATACCAACACGAAGGAACACAGAACTCACCACTTGCAGGAGGGCCAGGTAGCCTGCGCCGACGTTATCAAAGTTGACTCTTACTTTCGTCCAATACAACTCTCCTGTGTCGTTCAGGTTTTGGCAATCGCTCATGTTGTTGACAATGGTGTAGTTCAAAGGCTCATCCCCTTCTGTCTTGTTAATGCACCTGCCAAACTTCCCGGCAAACAAGTTGACTCCCATGATGCTGAAGATGAGCCAAAAAATGAGGCAGACGAGAAGAACGTTCATGATAGAAGGGATGGCCCCTACCAAGGCGTTGACCACCACCTTGGATGGATGAGAAGAAAGGAAGCAGTTACAGCAGGCAACCCTACTGTGTCAAGTGACAGCTTCAGACAGCTAACTGTTCATATTCTCTAACCCCACCCAAGACTCCTTCAGGAAAGTGGACCAACCCTCAAGGTGTTGATTACAAACGAATGGGAGATCCTTTTGGTTTCTGGCGTTAAAAAGCAAAATATGTTTCAGTGGATTTTCTACATGGGATTGCCAACCAAAAGAGCATCTATGCAAGGTCTTGGAATAAACCAACCTAACACATTTTGTGTGATGCTATATTATATTGAGTATACTCACACAGGCTGCTGTTGAAGACTCACATGGGAGACCAGGTTGCCAGGTCCTAGTCCAGAGGCAATACATGTTTCCTTTAACATAAGAGTTGACAACTTGGTGCCCTCCTATTGGTTTTGGCCTACAAGTGTCCCATCTGCTCCTAACAGCATGGTCAATAGAAGTTGTGGTCCAAAACACATGGAGAACACCAGCTGCCTCCCCCGTTTTCCAACAGCTCCAAGGGAAGTCATTCTTATTTCTTCTTATTATTGAGTAGAAGTCACTCTACTCATGAGCAGAGTTCTGCTTCCTACCGAAAGTGAAGAGACATTATGGGTAGGTGCCCCTGTCACAGCTCCAAGATGCAAGTGTGGGGCAGCTTACCCAAAGTGCTGTTGATTTGGGGCTGTTAGTTGTAGTATTAAGGGTGGCTTACAGTTTGCATGCTATTTGGTGGCCAGTTTGTTTCGGCTATCAGGAGTGCACTACCTGATATGTGGTTATCATCTTAAACACGCTGATTCCACTCCCGAATCCTTTGAATGGAGATGGCTAAAATATATTAATTAGAACACTCAATCTCCTGGCTAAGCACTGTTGTTCATCAGAGTCTCTAAGCTCTTTTCAGGGCAGCTATAGCCTCAGGAGACAATGAAGAGGGGAGTCCTAATTAACAACATTATCTAAACTCCTATTCTTAAGAAATCCAGATTCGGTGTGTATAAATAAACACAAATTGTTTTAGGTAGGAGCAATCCCAAACTTGTCTGGGTATGCATTCACATGAACCAATGTAACATACTCTGGCCAGCAATTCCGGTAATCCTAGAGTCCTTTCTTTCAGTACGATGGCCTGGCTGCTGCTACGGACTCCATTTTTGGTCCCCTGATGTGCCCATCATATGCGCTTCACAGGAATATGTGCCTCAGAATGGATGAGACTGCTCAAAGGTACACAAATCCAGCGCAAAGGCTTCTGCTTCTATTTCTGCTGAATTTCACCCCTGCCTTTTAACTACCAGGGGAACTACAGAATGTTGCTTCATACTAAATTAGAATTAGGTTATGTAGGCCAACAAAAATAAAAAGTTTTTTTTAAAAAAAGACAAAAATGTGATAGCACCTTAAAGATTAACTGTATATATATATACATTTTAATTAATGTGTGTGTGTGTCTGTGTGTGTGTGTGTGTGTGTGTGTTTGTGTGTGTGTGTGTGTGTGTGTGTGTCTGTGTGTGTCTGTGTGTGTCTGTGTGTGGCATTGTTACAGTCATGTCCGACCCTTCGTGACCCCACGTCTATGGAGTTTTCTTGGCAGGAATACTGGAGTGGTTTGCCAGTTCCTCCTCCAGGCGCCTACAGCACCTGGTATTCCCTGGTGGTCTCCCATCCAAGTACGAACCAGGCACGACCCTGCTTAGCTTCCAAAATCAAGCGACATCGGATGTGCTTAGGGCATCTAGGCAGCTCATATGTGTGTGCGTGTGTGTGTGTGTGTGTGTGACACACACACACACACACACACACACACACACACACACATTTTAATTAAAAATCAATTTTAATTTCATGGACAAAGTCACGAAAGCTCACATTTTTAAAAAAACATTTAGTCTTTAAGGAGCCACCAGGTTTTTGTCTGTTTTTAAAAACTTTTTGTTTTTATGTTGCTTTTACCTGTAATGCTTGCACAAATGAACATGGCTACTCCTTCTGCAACTACAACTACTATTTTTGACACTGGGCTGGCAACCGTTCTCCTGAGTTTCATGTAGAATTGTGCCCTAGCTGTGCCTGGGAGTGAACCACAGTTTGGAGAAGTCACTCTTTTGGGAGGCTGTAGAACCCTTGAGCCAAGGTAGCCTGTTGTAATCACCACGGCTGAGAGACTCAATTTGAGTTCCCAAAGGAGGAGGAACCTGCAAGTTCTGGACTGAACGTGGATGAAGACCAGATGCTCTGCCATTAATCAATGGCCCCAAGCCTTTCTTGTGCCAAGAGCCACATTCTATTGTTGGATTAAATGCTACCTTTCTTTAGAGTCACAGTTGGAGTCTACCACAAGCAGCCCAGCTTTTTGCTGGCTTAATTCGACTGAAGACCAAGGTCATAATTCAAGCTCAAATGTCATCTGGAGGCCAAATATAGTTTGGGATGGAAATCAACAAATTAGAGACCCCCATGGCAACCATAATTGGACATCTATTGTCCAGGTTCAGGCACCTCTCTGGTCAGTGAGCCAACCCGTATGAGAGACAAAACGGCAGCTGCCCCCTTTCCATATGGCAATTTGCGAGAGAGATGATTCAGGTGGAGTCTTATATCCCGATGGCTAAGGCCAGCCCTACCAAGGGCCAAGCAGGGGCTTCTGGCAGCCAATGCAAGACAGCAGGAAACATCTGGAAGAGGTCCCAGATCAAATCCCTGTGTGCCATGCAACCAGTTCTCCAAAAGCAGCTAGCCTGCTCCTCCTAGAAGCTAGGAGAAGAACAAGTCGGGCTGAGCTATCTGGTCCATTTCATCTTATATGTGGAATGTTGGAACCTGCCATATTGTCATGGATTAGAAGCAACCCAAGGCCATGGACCAACCCTGCACATGATGCACCCTTTCCTCCTTTTGTGGGGCCCTCATTCACATTTCAGTTTCTACTACATATGTTACTGAAGATAATCATGGAGCAGAGGTGCATGTGCCTTTCCCTCCAATCCTAGATTTGGAGTTAGGTCACCATCCAGGGCCTGCCTATGGTTTTCTAGTCTTTGATCCAGAGTGAGAGGAGATATATGGCCCTCCAGAGACTACAGCTCAGTGACTAGTGTTTGCCATCGTAGCCAATGGTGAGGGATCACGAGCACTGGACATACAGCAGCTGTCCAGAGGGACCACACATTCACCCACCTGTTCCCATCTTAATCCTTGTCTTCCTTTCCAACCTCACCTATCTACCTTTTTCCTTCCACCTTTCTATAACCCTCTGATTTCTCCTAAGATCCAAACAGGATCAGCAAGGAATGCCTCTCGTTCAACCAGCAGGCACACAAAACAATGCCTTGGGTTGAGGACACGATAATGCAACGTTTGGTCAAGAACCCACTGAGACCAAGTGGCTTGATACTGGTCAGCTCTGGAAAGGCTTGGGGCGACATAGATGGAATATCAATCACTCTACAAGATGGCTGTGAAGTAATGAGATGGTCTATGTAGCAGCACACACCAACACCATCCTTGGCATGGAATACTCAATATAATATCAACATGCATTCCAAAGATACAATGGGACAGATTGAATTACAGACACATAACTCCATCTTTTGTACCACCATATACAGTAGGAAGGGATTTCATGCATGCAGAGCATTATATAAAACACAGAATACGACGAATAAAAAGCAACCACAATTAAGAAAAGAATGCCGTCTTCATTTGATTTCCATTATAATTAGTTCAGGCCTGGAGTACAGAATGTTACTTTTGGAGACTAAAGTTCCCACAGTCCTATCGGGATTCATCATTTTTCTTTTTGAGCGATAGTGTTCGCTAAAGGCATTTCCCTCCCAAGCCTGGCTGTTAACCCATGGCCACCTTGAGCTGTATCATGACTGAAACACATTGATGGCTCGGGAAGTCTCTTATAAGCTCATCACGGACCCTGACGACCCTGTCAAATCAGTCACAGCTTCACTCTTGAAGGCTCTGGTCACCTGTGAATTCGAAGTTGAGACAAAACGGCATCGATGGTGGAAGAACAACACTGTGATTCAAGGGTGAATCAGGTGACAGAAAATGTCACTTGTCTCAGAGGTCACTCGCTGACATTTTTTAACAAGCCAACTCAGTGCAATCATTTGTTCTACCTCTGTTTCGTTCTTTCCTCCCCACCTGTTAAAGGGGAGGGTTTTTGTGAAGGCGTGTATGCACAGGGAAGAGCAAACCACCCACACCTTAAAACTATTATCTCAATGGGAGGCTGGGTGGTCGGTCTCTGGTTTTTGTTTTGCCATAGAGTTCTTGGGGGAATCACTCCTTTCCGGCTTAGGTCCCAAGGTTGGGAGTTCATTTAGAACAGTGCTTCGCAACCGGTGGGTCCCCATGTTCCTGGACTGCAACTCCCAGAAGTCTCCACCACTCGCTATATTGGAAGGGGTTTCAGGGGGTTGCCGTTCAGGAACATCTGGGGGCCCACAAGTTGAGAACCACTGATTTAGATCTCCACTGGCCCTCCATGAGAGATTTGATAATTCATGGGCTTCCTGTCCAGCTCTGCAGTTTTAAGATGAATAATAGTACATTTTAAGATGGTTCATGCCGAATCTCAGAGGATCGGATGCAACCGGTGTGGTATCCCAGATCTCAGGGTACCTTCTCCTGCCTTCAAGACAGGCGGCATTTGGGAGAACTTTTTATTCTCTTGCATGGTCCTCAGTTACAGTTGTTGTGGTGCTAGAGTTTCTAAAATGTCCGGAAGAATGGCTGGACCCTGCACAGTGAGCCATCTCCATCCCTGTGACCACACAGGGTCATTGTCCAAGGTCTTGGGGGGTTGGATATATTTGCTCAGCAAAGAAAGTCATGGTGGATATGAGCCACAGCCTGGGAAAGCTCACATTCTCCTTCGTGGCCTTTGTTTTGTGAAGCCACACAGATAGGGTTGAAAATTGGACAACGTGGGACACCAGTAGTATGTAACCAGGAATGGCGTCTAAGGGCCACAGCTGCTCCTAAGATTTTGGAGGTGCAGTCAAAGGCATGACGAGAGGTCCTCATTTGCTGAGCCGCTAAGGCCATGGCTTCTTCAAATATTATGGACGCATCGGTGCGTTTAGCTTCTGGAATAAGTTCCAGAAAAGGGTGTAAGTGGGAAAGCAGTTCCCTTTGGTATGCGCCCATAGTGCCCTGGTAATTAGCAATTTTGAAGAGCAAGGCTCCAAAATTGTAAATATTTATTCCCACGTTGTCCAATTTTCAACCCTATCTGGTTGGCTTCACGAAGGTCCACTCGAAGAACCACCTTTGCAGGTAAGTAACTGGTTCATTCTCTCTCTCTCCTCTCTCTCTCTCTCTCTCTCTCTGTTGGCTTAAAATATTTCCTTGTGACTTCTAGAAGGTGTGCAGGCAATTATTCCAGACCCCTCCAGAAACTTTTAAATTTGGCAGAAGTGGGAGGGGGGTCAGTATTTTTTGCAGTAATTGGGGTGGGGGGGGTCACACACACATTGTTAGGCAAAAGGTGTTTTGACTTTTGTGTCCAAGGACCCAGGGAACCTTTCGATTTGGTGTCTATGACATTATGGCCCAGCTTCAGTTATTTTGTGCTTCACAATTTTTAAGGATTCTGTGAGGCTCTGTCGCTAAAGCAAAATAGCATTACACAGTTTTCGTTTTGCAACGTGACCCAAATGAAATCTTTTGGTCATAGAAACAGAGAAGAGAAATGTTTATCTGGCCGGAGAGCGCTTCCATCCAATGTCCATCTGTGCCAGCCCAGTACGGTTGCGAATGTGAGAATTATTATTATTTATTAAATTTAGGAGGGTGAAATTTCCAAATGAGGCACGCTGTGGAATAGCACACATGCGTGGGACCAGCATACATCATCATGCAAGTAAAGACAAATGCCAAGCGTAAAACAGGCCATGCGTTATTTTATTCCTCTGCTGCTCCCTCAGCTCTCTTTGGGAAATTACTAATAGAGATGGGCACGACTTAGCGGTATTTTCGTTTTCGTTTTCGTTTTTCGTTTTCGTTACAGAAACGAAATGAAAACGAAAATCGGCACAAACCTGGACGTAACGAAACGAAAACGAAAAATTTCGAAATTAGCCCACGAAAACGGAAACGAAACGACTCAGACCCTAGCCGAAAACGAAACTTTTTTTCTGAGTCGGGCCCATCTCTAATTACTAACACAGGTAACCAGACATAGAAACACAGAGCAAAACACCCAACATGGCTTCAGGTCATTTCTATAAAAGTGTAATTTCCCCCACATGTATTGCATCCTGGCATGATTCTTTTTGATGCCAGAGGACGGATTATTTTTTTTAAAACGAACATTAGTACAGTGATTCAAGTTAAAGGCTGTATTACAACCAACCTTACAAACCTAATTTCTACAGAGAGCACATTCCAGGGCAGGGTTCTTTACAAAGGGCTTTCCCTTCTTTTTTCCTTTTCAAGAATGAAAATTCATGTACATTTAAACTGGCTTGTCCTCTTGACCAAGGGAGACCTTTCTTTCTTTCTCTCTCTTTCCTACAAACTTCTGAACACTGGAACATGGTGTTGGGAGTCCTGGATGCTGTCAATCTAAAAACAGAGACAACTATTTCCATCTCTGCTCACAGAAGGAGGATTTGAATTCTTAGCATTTTCTCTCCTGTACAGAAGGAGAGCAGGGGTATATCTGGGGGGTGGGGCAGCAGAAGGGTACATCTGCCCTGGGCACAGCAATATGGGGGGGGGTGTCTGGCCCGCCCGCCTGCTGCCATGGTCCCCCTACAGGCAGGAAAGGGCAGTGGCACATCCTGCTCCTCCTTCTCCTGGTGGTGGTGGTAGCGGCATTGCTACCCCCATAAAGATCTGTTCCCATGTTGGCAGGAAGGATGCCCAGCTGCCTGGAAGGCTGGCTGGCTGGCACAGCACTCCCCACAGGCAGATCCCTCCCTGTGGGAACAACAACGTTGGCCACAACAAAGCTGCTGCAGCGGGCAACGCAGGGTTCATCTAAGGCTGCCGGCACTGGGGGGATGGTCAAGGTCGGAGGGGGCCACAGGGGCTGCCCTTCATCAGCAAGCTGGAGGTGAGGGGGTAGGGTCACAGGAGAAGGAAGAGGAGGAAGAAGAAGAAGGGAAAGAGGAAGGGGAGGCTAGGAACGGTGCGAGAGAGGCGGGCAGGGAACGGAGGAAGGACGGGCTCAGGATGAAGAAAGCTCCGCCCTCTCCCAGTCCGCTTATAGGCACCACTCTTTGTCTCCAGGCGCTGAAAACCCTAGCTACGCCTCTGAAGGAGAACCCTGAGATGAGTTCTGAAAGATGGCTGACCAAAGAACAAACAAGATGAGACTAACTGCTTAGTGCAGGCATGTCCAAAGTCAGGCCTGGGGGCCAAATACGGCCCATTTGCAAATTTCCAGTGGTCTGCGGCCTCTTCTCCCTGCCAGCTCAGTCTGTCATGTAATCCCACCAGCTGGCCCTTCCCCATACCGGGTGGAGGCATCAGCTTGCAGTTTCATATTTTGTCTGCCCTCCCAGCCTCTGTCCACCACTACCCAGCCACCTTCCCAGCATACCCTCCCCCAGCACCATTGCTGCAGCGTCCTCCCTACCTCCTTGCATGTTATAGAGACTTGTCCAATGTCTGGCTCGGGGGCCAAATGCGGCTGAATGGTCGGCCCCCACACACTTTCATCTGGCCAAATCTGGCCCTCTTTGCAAAAAGTTTGGGCACCCCCGGCTTAGTGGATTTTGCAGAAGTTAAATGCAATCCAGATATCTGCATTCTGGAAAGGGCAGTGCCAGCCTGAGGTCTCTTGTTGCCAGGAGTGGCTGATTCTGGCTTTGATTTTAAGATTGTGCTCCACTGCCACAGGTAAGCGCAGGGTGCTGAACATAGGATCGTTTTCCCTCTTTTTTTTCTGCCCTTCAGCATCTGTCGCCCGAGGAGACCACTCCTGGCCACTTAATGGCAGGTCATGCCCTGAGGAAGTGGCTGCAACTTTTCCCTCTACTAAAATCCAGACATAAACTGGAGCCTCCTGCACTAACAATTTGTATTAGGTGGGAAGTGGCTACGCCCCAGAAGGTTTCCATCCAGATGAGGGATCCTCTGTGCATACCCCCGAACAGCCACTACACACATGCAACAGCTACCAGTGCTGATTTTCCAGCTCCAGGCTTCCACTTCAGCAGGTCCCTTATACCTTTTTGACATGCAGATCCAATTGCTTTACCTTTCTCTGTCTTGCGCAGGGTTAAAATCCAACAAGAAAGCATGCTGCAATTTCATCTGTGCTTGATCTGTGATGCTGGCCAATCAGGAGCTGTACAGGGACAGGCATCATCCCGCCTCCCTCTCTGATTGGCCAGCAGCATGAAGCAGGAAAGATGACATTGCAGCGTGCTTCCTCATTGCAGCTCAGCTCTGTGCCAACAGAGAGAAAGGTAAAGCAATAGGATCTGCCTGTATCACCCAGTTCCGAGCACCACCGGGGCTCGCGTGGTTACTTTTGTAACCTACTAGTTCCGAAACGAAATACGCCATCCCTACAATATAGCAAAGACTAGGAAGAGACACATTTGGGCTCGTCTTGCGAGCTGTCTGGCCACCCACTCACCAGTGATTCATCTGCAACATGAGTTGGGGTTTTGTTCCAAAATTTTCCTCTTGCAAATCAGTCCTCCTTCTCTAATAGAGATGGGCATGACTCAAAAAAATTGTTTTTCGTTTTTCGTTTGGTCGTTTAGGGGTCCGTTTCGCTTCGTTTTCGTTGGATTTTTCCGTAAATTTTTCGTTTTCGTTTCGTTACCTAACGAAAACGAAAAACGAAAATGAAAACAAAACATTTCTGTTTCGTTAGCATTCTTTTCAGTTCAATGTGTTTGCCGCAACGAAAACGAAAAACACGGCAAAAATTTTCGTTTCATTTCCGTTTCCGTTTCCGAAAAAAATTCGTTTTCATTTCGTTACGTAACGAAAATGAAAAAACAAAAACGGAAACGAAAATTTTGCTGAGTCGTGCCCATCTCTATTCTCTAACTCTTTAGGTTGTGGAAGACTGGTGCTGCAACCAGATGGGTCGCCAGCTCCACCTGAATCCCACAAGCCTGTCTCTGCCACTTGTCACCCATCCTATCAAATCCATCGTGAGAAGCCTGTGATGGGATTCACCTGGAATATGAGCATGCTGACCAGGAGGGCTACCACCAACCCAAAGAACAGAGAAGTCAAGTCACCACCTGGGTGGTCTTCTCTGCAAGAATAGAGGGTAGAGATTTCTAACAACGTACTCTTTGTCCCTTCCATAGAAACCAGAATTATTTTGCTGGCGGCTGACAGATCCTGGAAGTTATAGGCCAAAACAGTAATGTTCACAAGCTCTCTCTGCCTTTTGACCATGGCCACATCCCTTCATAGCCACTCAGGATGCTTCAGTCAATCAAGCCCACCATCACAGGCCCCATTAACTTCAAAGAAGTTTCATCAAACCCATTCGTTTGCGAACGAGGCTATTTGTCTCTCAATGCATTCCCTCAGGAAAAGCTCACTAGCTATTATCATCCTTTTTTCCCACTTGATGTATTTGTACCTTAAAAGTACAGTACTTAATGCATCTCTTATAGGAGGGGTTGAATTTCCTTGTACAGTTCTTCTGGAACATACCATCAGCTGGTAATAATGTTAAGCTGGCCCTGGTCACAGTGGGACTTCCTCATAAATATTTGCCTCACCCATGAGACTGAAAATCTAAGTCCCCATTTACCTTCCAGTGACAAACTGCAAAGAAAGCACACTAGCCACAATATACTGTATGACTAACAGATGCCTTTCACCATGGGGGGGAGCACCTCTTCTAAAAACATGTTAGGCGTATCATTGAGCTTGACCTCTAGCTCTTCAATGGTGAGACAACTATGGCAAGAATGGATTGGATCCAGGCTTACACCATTTATACTGAAAGCCATTTGAAGTGAATGGGCTTCCGTTAGTAATGGTGATTAAAAGGAACTTACTGCGGAGCTTGGGAAAAATCTATTTTCTCAGTTAGAGCTAGCATGGCCAAACTAGCTGGGGAGGCTGTAGTTTAACAAGTATGACAGTCCAGGGACCATGCTCTCCTGTGAACGGGTGTGAAATGAAGAAGAACCACAAAAGAGACTTTTTTTAGCTTTGGCCAACCATAGTTAATAGGATGAAAAGAGCAAGAATTATGTGACAGGCCTCACTCATTCTCTCTCAAAAGGACATTGCTTGCCCTTGTGTCTATAGTTCTCAATGTACAGACTGGAATAAAAACAGCAGGTTTAGCTCACTGAGTTACAAATCTGGGAATTCGAAGAGCCAGCCTGGGTGGCCCTGGGGAAGCTGCACGGTCCCAGGGCACCTCCAGCAGAAAAGGTTGGGAAACTACTTTTGAATATTCTATATCTAGAAACTGTGGACAGGACCATCCTAAGTTGGGATAGGTTTTAATGGCACATTACTATTGAAATTAGAGAACAATAGCAACAAAAGGAAATAAAATGCAGTCATTCGAATGCATAGCTTGTTGAACAGTTCGGTAAAAAACAACGGACTGATGAATCTTAAGCTCCAAAGATGAAGCCATCATGCTAAGAGAACGAAGAGATGTCACAAGTAATTTTCCAGGATGGGAAAGGGTATAACAAAATTGTAAGCACCTGCAAGTAGAACCAGAAGTCGAAAAGTATTTGGCAAATTGGGCGTTGATTGGTATCATCATCTTTGCACAGATCTTGCCACTATTAGAACCCAAGAAAGAATGAACTGTATTTAGGATTTTCATGGTAGATTATCTGCTTCAACAGCTCTGCATTGATTTGTTCATAATCAGTGCATCTGAATGACTGCATGGTGTCCTATTTAATACCTTGCTTATCTTTTTGATTGATCAAACTGGTCTAACATCAAAAGAAGGAAGAAGACATGAGATTTCGCGGAGTCATGAGCTGCCTGCGCAAGTCTGAGAAAGGGACAGGGTAGCCAGACGTTTTGAGAGATTTGGAAGTGGAAAAAGACAAAGCCCAGAAAGGGATGTTATAAATCAACCATGATCATAGCTACGATCATGGCACTGTTGGAGAGATGTGATTTAGGTAGACTTTGGAGTTCAGGAAATCAGACAGCAAAAGAGCCCATGTGTAAATCCTCCAGATTAATCACAAAGCAAAGCAAGCTAATTTGTCACATTAGGTGAGGCAACCTCCTGTTGTGCAGTCAGATGTTTTCAGCAGTTGAGGAGTTCCCTTTTCTAACTAGGGATCATCTACAACATTTGCTTCTGCCCTTTGAAAGCAGGAAGCAGGTCTAGACATAGAAGAAACTAGAGTCAAACAAATAGGGAATGGACTGATCCAAACCAGAGCTCATGGCCATACAGGATGGGGTATTCTGGAACCTGTAGGCCAAACAAGTAAACTTTTCCCATCTATGATGGGCTGGCTCTATTATTAGGAAATGAGGGGCATCTGCCTCAGACAGCAGACTGAGAATAAAATGTTTATTAATTTGCATTGTTATTATTGAATGTTCTGTAAAGGATGAAGAGAAATATTTGACACCCCCCATTATATTTTGTAAACTGGCTACCTTTGGATGAGTCGAGAGGAGATCTATCTTGGGTATAAAGTGGCATGGGCCACTCTTAATCTAAATGAAAGGAAAGGAACACCCTATGGAGGGACCATGGGAAGAAAAGAAAAACGAGGAGTTAATCAACAGACAGGTTGACAAAAAGTTGAGGAGGAGCGAAATATACCCATTGTTCTGAAACAAACAGCCATATCCTACACTATAAAAATGTAAAAAGCCCACCATTTTCCACGCCTGATCGGTTTCCCATAGGAATGAATTGCTTCAATGCAATCCTATGGGAAAATGAAAAATGAAACGGAACGGAATGTTTTTCTTTGCTGGGCAACTTTGTTTTTCATTTTGCTAGGGAACAAAATGAAAAACGAAACAAAAAATCATTTACTCTGGAGCTTTTCTGATCAGGAGAGACCGGAAGTGATCATCATCAAACCCACCCACTCCCACCCTAAAAACAAACAAGGAAAGAAGAAGGGAAAATCCACCCCTACAAGCTTTGCATCGGAGAACCTCACACTGGCCTTTGCTGGAAAACATATCGCACACCTTGGACCGTGGTGTGACCAATGATGTATGTCCAAATCCCTCTCTCCCTGGTTAAATCCTGATTATTCTGGCAGAGCAAGTGTGGGTTTAGGCGAGACCTTAACAGGCGAACTGTGTATCTCCATGCCGAGGATGGATTGGATTATTCTAGTTTATATGGTTAGAAATATTTCTGTAACCAAACAGGAACTACAGAACTACCATATTTTCCCATCTATAAGAGCCCCCCCCCCATGTATAAGACTGCCTGTAGAGACTAGGTATGTTTTGCAATCACACAATTCTCCCCTTGGCGTTCTTCCATGTATAAGACAACTCTCAATTTTTAGTCCAATTTTTTTTTGGAGGGGGGAACAGTCTTATACATGGGAAAAGATGGCAACTCTATTGGGGATGTCTAATGACCTGCTAACCTCTATGCCTGCTGGATTTGCTGCCCAGCTGCTGAAGGCTGTCAAGGAAATGCAATGCCCATATTTCTTCTTCCTATGGTTCAATTTTGGACTATTCTTTGGCTGGACAATTTTTACAACAGAGCTCAGTCCTCTGCTAAACAGGCCACATGGATAATCTTGATTCTTGTGGCTGTTAGAGATGGGCATGAAACGAACAATTTTTTGTTTCCATTTTCGTTTTTTCATTTTGTTACGCAATGAAACGACAAACGAATTTTGTCTCTAAAATGAAACAAAACGAACAGAAACACCGGAAATTTTGTCGTGCGTTTCGTTTCCGTTACTGCAATACAAGTGAATTGCTTAAAATCCTAAAAAAAAAATCACAAAAATTGAAATAAATGGTAACGAAATGGTAACGAAATGAACAAAAACGAAAATGATTTTTTTTGCAAAAATTCACGAAAAACGGAAACGAACCGAAATGAACCCTACAAACGACAAACGAAATGCCATTTTTTGATTCGTGCCCATCTCTAGTGGCTGTATTTCCCCACTTGTTAGACCTTTCTTTCCACCAGCGGCGGCGGTGGTGGTGGTGGTGATGTGAAGAGTAGCCACGGTGGTGCATTTGAAAGCATTTGGGCCTGAGCCATGGCCTGAGAAGCAGAGTGAAAAGGACAGAAGGTCTGGTACTGGAGAAGACCAAAGGTGTTTTAGCTCTGTGAGTTACGTCTCTGGCTGTGGAGTCAGGGGTTGGGAGTTCACTTCCCCACTGTGCCTTCTGTGATACAGCCAGCCTGTTTGTTCTTGGGCAAGCTGTGTAGTCCCAGGGCTCCCCCACCCCCACCCCAGGAAGGAAATGGGAAATCACTTCTGAATATTCTTACCTGGAAAACCCTGAAAAGGGTTGCCATAATTCAGAAGTGACTTGACGGTACAGTAATCCCCTGCCTATCATGGGGGTTAGGGACCTGACCCAACCTGCGATAATGGCAAATCCACAATATGTGGATGATGGGTCGGATTGGGACTGTGGGGCCTATCTGCCCCCCCAAACTTACCTAAGGACAGGTGCTGCCCCAAATGGGCCTCTGATGGGCTTCCTGGGCCTGTCGGAGACCCCAGAAGTGGTTTCCGGTGAACCAGGTCACTTCCAGAAGTGACTTCCGGTTTGCCAGAAACCACTTATGGGGCCTTCGACAGGCCCGGGAAGCCTGTCAGAGGTCCGTTTGGGGCAGCACCAGGCCTGGAGGAAGTGCAAGAGGCCTCAAACAGGCCCAAGCAGCTTGCCCCAGGGGGGCTTGCCTTTCATATACTGCGGTCCTGCGATATACTGGGACCACAGTATATGAACCGCGAAATGGCGGAGGACCACTGTACCCAATTATCGTGATAATAGCTGCTTACCTGTTGGGAACTGCTCAGGAAGGCTAGCTCTTTACATGGTGTTTCTAGGCCTGCTCTCTCTTTAATACCTTCATTCTTACTTTCCATTCTCATTTCGGGCCATTAATAAGAATAATAATGCTATAATAATCTTAGAACTGCAAGGCTGGAAGGGGCCCTATGGATCACAGAATCCGGCCCCTGTCAAGGGTGCTAACTGGGGAACTGAACTCCCGACCTCTGGCTCCGCAGTTGGATTCCTAAACCACTGGTCTGTCAAGTCGTTCTCTACCCAGTTAAAGCGGGGACGGCTCTACCATACTTTGGGGTCTCCTCGGTGGTCCTCCTCCTGCCCATTTTAGAATGCCGGGGAAGGTGGGAGCACAGGCAGACGTTTTCCTCAGTGTAGGAGGGTCCCTACGAAATCCAGACACAAGCAGACCTGGCCTCAGGAACCTCTGGTAGCTGCCCACCCCTTCTCTGAGGTCATCTGAGGCAGTTCTACCACAAGGTCAACTCAAGTCTCCAGCATGTCTCCAGGATGTAGCTGGTGGCGAATCTTCGGCACTCCAGATGTTTTGGACCACAACTCTCAGAAACCCAAGCCTGTGTTGCCAGTGACAAAGGACTGTGGGGGGTTGCAGTGGTTAAATGCCTGTACTGCAGGTAAAACTGTGCTCACAGCTTGGGGTTCAATCCCAGGCAGCAGGCTCAAGGTTCACTCAGCCTTCCATCCTTCTGAGGTCAGTAAAATGAGTACCCAGCTTGCTGGCAGGTGGGGCAATGTTTAGCCTGCATACTGTAATTAAATAACTGTAAACTACCCAGAGACTACTTGAAGTGCTATGGGGTGGTGTATAAGCCGAATACTTTGCTTTGCTTTGCTTGGTGGTCCAAAACATCTGTATTGCCAAAGATCCGCCACCATGAATCTAGACAGACACCCCTTCCTCACCCCATAGAGCAGTGGTGGTGAACCTTCAGCACTCCAGATGTTTTGGACCACAACTCCCACAGTCCTCTGTCACTGGCAATCTAGGCTCGGAATTCTGGGAGTTGTGGTCCAAAACATCTGGAGTGCCGAAGGTTTTCCACCACTGCTATAGAGGGCCACCAGACAGAACCTGAGCAAAGGAAAATACTTGCGTATTTTTTCTAGAGCAGCCTCCGGAGATTTCCTTTAACAAGGGCCATGAATTGATTAACCTGGCCATGCCCCTGCTTGAGATTCTTCCCACTGCTGTGTCATAGAAACAACTAAGATTTATAGCAGTCCCTACCAGCTTGTTGCCTATTGGCTCTTTTAGATGACTCTTGAAAGAGAAGAACAGCTACCAATCAGTCAGTCCATCCATCAATGGGTTGCTCTGCCAGCTAGCAAACCCTTCCCTTCTTTCCCCCCACCTCCTGGCCCGAAGTATTGCATTTTGTTTTTCACAAGCAAGGCTGGACCCAAGGTAGTGCCATCAGAGAAACAACAAGACATGCAGATACGGTATCATCATCATGCATAAGGGTCACAAAATGAAGACCACAACGCTTCAGCAACTAGCACAGCACAAATGCTCATGACACAAATGGGTGAGTGGGTAAAATCAATGAATCTATCTCCAGATCCAAAAGGGGCTTCAGGGGAAAAGCAGTCTGGCTGCAGAGGCAGGGTCTCTCTTCCATACACACGGTGGCTATGCAACATAGCTTCTAAAACATGTTCTAGCAGATTTGGGAGCATGGTATAAAGGGCTGGAGGATGCCATATTGTCTAATTGCAAACACTTCCTTTTCACCTCCTCTCCTTTATTGTGTTGTTATGTTGCAGCGTTACAGTCGTGACCGATCCTTCATGATTCCACGTCCATGGAGTTTTCTTGGCAGGAATCCTGGAGTGGCTTGCCAATTCCTACTCCAGGCGCCTACAGCACCTGGTATTCCCTGGTGGTCTCCCATCCAAGTACTGACCAGGGCCGACCCTGCTTAGCTTCCAAAATCAGGCGAGATCGGATGTGCTTAGGGCAATGAGGCAGCACTCTCCTTTATTAACAGTGTGTTTACCCAGTGGAAAGCTCTGTCTGTGTCGGCCATTTTGAACCTTGCGGAAATGTTTCTATCACCTCTATTTCTTCGCCGTGTTACTGAACACAGACCACTTCAAACCTCGTATCATAGACTCCCAGGTTGGGCTACCTCTCCCAACTGGAAGTCTCGACCGGGAACACATGGTGTAGGCACAAATGAGCATTTCCACCCACTCCACCCCACCCCGGCGCAGCACACCACAAGCAAGGGACGGGATTGTGCAAGGTGCTATTCCTCAAGCGGTCCATAAAGCGGGCGGCTACACATTTCTGCAGGCGAAACTACCAAGGGGGCTAACATGCACAAGCTCTCTATGCCACAGGGAGTTGTAACGGGCATTAAAACGGAGGAAAGGCAGACAAGACTGGGAGATGGCACTGCGAAAAGACAAAAACTGGGATCATCCAAGGGGAAAATGCTGCATTTGGTCACTCCTTTGTGTTGCTTCTTAAATGCCTTTGTAGTACACAACGTCATACAGGGAAATTTTCTTAGGGCCAGTAGAGAGTGAGATGAAGGGCAGGGAAGAAAGAGAGGCTTATTACTCTTTTCTCCCTGTGAGCATTATTGGCCTTCTTTAACATGCCTATTTAAAGAGGGCTTCTGGCCCTTTTAAAAAAACTGTTTACCGGACCCAAAGGCCAGGAATGAACTGGATTCCTGTGCTGACCGGAAGGTGGATCAAAGATGGGGCAACCCTCTCTCCCTGCATCCAGACGCCGCATGGCCTCTGTATATGCTCCGGCGGACAGAGCAAAATTTTGGTGTGGCACAGAAGGCTCATGGGCTTTGGAGGGGGTGGGATGAGGACGTGTCTTTTGCAGGCATTGTCTGGGTCAAGGCAGGCCTCTGTTCCTGGACTGGCTGGCAAGGTTTCCTCTGTCGGCGCAAAGACCGGCTTGTATCCTGATTAGAGATGGGCATGACTTAAAAAAAATTGTGTTTCGTTTGTCGTTTTTCGTTTAGGGGGTCCGTTTCGGTTCGTTTTCGTTTTTCGTGAATTTTTGCAAAAAATTCATTTTCGTTTTCGTTTGTTTCGTTACTGTTTCGCTACCATTTATTTCAATTTTTGTGATTTTTTTTTAGCATTTAAAGCAATTCAATGTATTGCCGTAACGAAAACGAAACAGACGACAAAACGTCTGGTGTTTCTGTTCGTTTCGTTTCATTTTGGAGGCAAAATTCATTTTTCATTTCATTACGTAATGAAATGAAAAAACGAAAATGAAAACAAAAAATTGTTCATTTTGTGCCCATCTCTAATCCTGATATGATAATTTACATAGCTTTGAAATCAGAATTTGCCTAGCACTTGCATGGAATTAAGGTGGCTCTCTGTTTGTGCTTGTGTGCCTATGTGTGCATGATTAGGGGATTCTCTCTCTCTCTCTCTCTTTCTTTCTTTCTCTCTTTCTTTCTTTCTTTCTTTCTTTCTTTCTTTCTTTCTTTCTTTCTTTCTTTCTTTCTTTCTTTCTTTCTATCCTGGCTCTAAATTAATTCACAATGGAATCCACCAAGAAGGACATCATCCAAGCCCAAGCTAGTCCACCAAGCAAGCAGGGTGATTTTGAAACAGGAAGAGGAAAGGCGGAGAAACTGTTTTGCAACCGTATGGCATCATTACCCGGCAGCGTCATTTCCAGGTTGGGGAGAAAAGCAAACCCAAGCAAAACAAAAATAACCCAGAATGGAAGGATGAATGAATGAATGAGCGATGGACAACCTTCAAGACATGCAGGTGGAATGTTCACTGATACATGGGCTTCACAATGGATCTCGTTGGAGGGGAGGGTGGGGGGGTCGTACTGAATCTTACCCTCATCCCTTCAAATCGTGAGAGTGCTCTTAAGGGTCTCAGAGCTCTGAGGGTCCTAAGGGATTTAATGGGACCCATTTCGGAGTATCCAAGAGTACTAGCTATGAGGCTTACTAATGAGACCTGAATGGAGACAGAAATGGGAGGAAAAAAAGAGAGTCCACACTATTAGCACATATATCCTACCACTCATCTTCTGCTCTCCGGATCCACACCTGTAAAGACAAACGTGGTTAACCAGTGGGTGACGAAACAGGCTAGAAGGAGGCAAAGACTGGATTAACTCAGCAGAGATGGAAGAAAATACACAAATGTCAACATCCTTTCTTTGAATGTTTTGAAACCCTCGATTTCCAAAGCAACGTGGAATTATAAATGTTAGGAGCTCGCAGGGGGTACGAGTACATATCATTCAGGTTCGAAGGCTCATTTTAAATGGTGCCTGCTTTCCTCAAAGTGGCCACATGGAGTTTGGTCTGCCATTGAAAACGGCATGGGCGGAGGGGGAAAGCAAATAGCATCTCATGCTGACTGAGACTCAGAGCTTGGAAATGATAACGTTTTGAGACGACCCCCCCCCGCCGCCTGTTCTGGGAGTTGTCGTCGCAAAAATGTACCCTTTCCAAGTTCTGCAGTGTTGTCGAGTGTTTTTTTTTTTTTAAGCAAACATTTGGGAAGCTGATTTCTTTAAAAAAAATTGTGTTAAACGGAACAGAACTAGCAGAGACGTAGGCGCGCCTCCCGTTATTAAATTATGCGAACACTAATTTTGTGCTGTCAAGATGAAGCGCGAGTTTGTTGTGCCAGTCTTAACCGTGTATTGTTACCCTTTCAAAGAAAAGAACATCGCCTGTGCCAATTAAGCTGTCGCTCAGAGACATATCCACAGTGTCAGACTGTCAACATGGTTCCCTGATCTGTGTTTACGATGGCAGACCTTCCCTTGAACAAAAATTGTACCCAGGGTTAAGGCTTGGGCTTTGTGGCTGAATCGCGGAGACCTCCATGGGCCACCTTAAGGAAAGACTTGGTGGCGCATTCCCTGCAAGACAGAGAGAGAAGTTGTGAGTTATTTGAGATGCAGGCAGGGCATAGACACTGAAAGATGACAACCCTTACCCTGATGCTTTCAAAGCGAGATAAAGCTCGGAGGGGCCTCAAAGCCCGCAGTGTCCTGAGGGATTTCATAGCGGCCAGGTGGTCATAACCGAGAATAGTTGCTATCTGGCAAATAACTGATATCTGTGCAGATCGAATGGAATGTGAAATTATTGGTCAAAAGGAGAAAAGGTGGACACACACAATGACATCCCCAACCCCCACAGTGCTTCTCCATGATACAATTACATTAATTTGATATGATAACCAAAGAGTTGGGGCAGTGGCATTCACTTAGGCCAGTGGTTCTCAACCTGTGGCTCCCCAGATATCCCTGGACTGCAACTCCCTGAAATCCTGGCCAGCTCAGCTAGTGATGAAGACTTCTGGGAGTTGCAGTCCAGGAACATTTGAGAACCCACAGGTTGAGAAACACTGACTCGGACATCCCTACTGCAGTCTGGAGAAAGGAACTAAAACGAGAGCTGCAAATCCTACAGGATGAACCACGGTACTTCAAAAGGAATCAAACTGGTATAAACAGTACTGTATAGTGAATATATACCGTTACTCACCCAAGGAAGAAAAGACCCAGCAAATTTAGGAAATATTGTAACAACCAGGTTAGACTCAAGTGATTGTCCTTAAGTGGTGGCAACTGTGATTCGTGAACAAATGCGGGTTAATTTACATTTAGGTTGAACTAATTGTAATTCCAAGAGACGATATGCAACCCACGTTGCAAAGTGGGCTTGAGTAGTCAAACTGAGGAAGAACTGAAAGTTTTACGTATGTTAAAATTGGCCACCTGGGCTGGAATCCAGCTGGTCGCCATGGCACATAAAGTTATGCAGGCATAACTTTGCCAAGTGTTATGCCCAGTCAATGCTGCTTGCACAGTCTGCTGTGCATGTCCCATCACACAACCGATCTATGCCGTTCACCAGTAGAAGGGCTTGGGGAATCAACAGTTCCATCTTAGCAGTCTGGTACCGACTGCAAGCATAACATTGATTTGATGCCCATTGAGCGAAATAACAGGATTTCAGCTATCAGGTCAAAAACGAGGGTGGAGGGAAGGCAGATTTTGCAAGGTTGGAAAGAATGACAGTCCAGACATTTGGAAGTGACATTGTGCTCATCGAGACAAGGGGCTAAACATGGGGGGGGGGGGAGATCCATTGTTTTCTTGCACTGAAACTCTCACTGGCCCTCTAACCAGTGGGATTTGAAGGGCTGGTGTTAAAAAAAAAAAAAAGGAGAAATATTTCCTATCTTTGGATGCAGCCTTCTTTCCAGATCTCAATTTCCTTCCAACATTTAAAGAAGTTTCCAGAACGTTGCATTCCATCATCCTTTGTGCAATCAATCCATGCAAAGCTGGTTTTGTTTTCAATTAGGCAGGAAGGTAAATATGAACACGGATAACGGTCCTCGTCATTTTTTAAAAAAAACATTATAACCCAAGTCACAGCAGCAAATAAACTGGAGGATGCAATGGGGCTACATCACCCAAAATGGCATCTTTGAACAACTTTCATGGTGGTCTTATTGGACGAAGGCGTCTGTGAAGTCTAGTCCAGAAAGCATCAGCCACAGGTCTCTTCTTCACCGTCAAGGTAGTCTCAGGTTCATTCTCCAGCCCATGTTCCTCTACAAGGGAATTTGTAGAGGAAGGCAGAGAGCGGAGGGTCATGTCTGTTTGGAAAGTGGCTCCTCCATGTCGAACTTATCAACAAACCTCTATGGACCTTCCAAATGCTGCTGGAGTAATCAAGATTGTGGATGGGGAATACTGAATTTCTTGGCCAACGAAGCAAACCCCACCCCTACCCCAGTTCTTCCTGGATCAGATTTGCACGCAAAGCTTGGAATTCAGAAGACCACCCTCCAGGCTCACACTTTCAAATACAATGGAATAGTTGTCAGATATTAGTAAAATATATGTATTAGACAGGATGTTCTATATCTGTTTGATATGTATTTAATTGATTTAAAGATGGATTCTCTTAACAGTGCGAAGTCACAGTGACTCGATGTATAGTTTTTTTCTAATGGAGTACAGATGTTAAGAATGAACATAATGAATTTTGGCTGATGCAAGGGGTTGCAATAGCTATGAGGTAATGTCATTTATGATTGGACAGACACATGTATAAAAATGTTCTGTAAATCATTGTTCATTGGGCCTTCCGTGAGTAAGGCACCCACTTTGTTTCTCTGCCATATATTTTGTCAATGTAATGTATGCTGTTATGCTGTTGAACTTTGTATAAGTTCTGTGATACTGTGACATATTTTTGTATAGTTTGTAATATAGCTATTTGGTTTTAACAAAACTCTGTCTCTGGCTAACTATTTATTCAATAAGTATTGCTTCCGCTGGCTGATCAAATAGCACAAAACTCTGACAATAGTACTGCTGTCGTGTCACACAACCCCCACCCCCACCCCATAAGTGGTTGTGTATTCAATTAGGGAGTTAGTCCGAGGTTCCGTCAGGGAACCCTGCAATGGCTGGCGACCCCTTTAGAGGCAAGGCGATGGACCACAGGTGGAGACCCGCTCTTCAAGTAACCTGTGGTTGACTTTGGAGGTATTTTGTTTTTCCCTGTCAAATTTTATTTATAAGAGAAGCCTCAAAAGGGTGCGCTTGCTGTTGTGGACTTGATTAAATGTGACCTGGGAAGATATTTTTAAAATAATCAAACAGCTTTCAAAATCCTTGCTGACTGCCCCACATAACCCAGGCAAAAATGGAACTCAGCACTTTTCCAAGACAGATTTACCTCCCTGGTACAAGCTTGTTAAGACCTGATTCTTTCCAATACATCTGCTTGATCCGTTTCTTCCTATAAATGTTACACGCATAATCCCATCATGATGGAATGTCACATAGCAGGGGCCGACATTTCAAAACTGCTACACGCCACAGATTTTTTTAAAAAATGTTCATCTTATATCTGAAACTCTTCTATCAATGCAAAAAAACAAACAAACCCAACAATTACATTTATTAACTGATGGGCTCTGTACTCTCTGCAACAAACCAGGAAAGGGGCCTTGGTGTCCCGGTGGACAGCTCAGTGAAGGTGTCAACCCAGTGTGACGCAGCAGTGAAAAAAAGCAAACTCAGTGCTCGGGATCATTAGGAATGGTGTAGAAAATAATTCAGCAACTGTTATTTTGCCTCTTTATAAATCTATGGTGAGGCCCCATCTGGAGTATTGTGTACAGTTCTGGTCACCATACCTCCAGGAGGATATTATGGAAATGGAAAAAGTACAGAGGAAGGCAAGCAGAATGATTAGGGGACTGGAACACCTTCTTTACCATCTGAGGCTGCAATGGCTGGGCCTCTTCACTCTTGAACGACGGTGCCTAAGAGGTGACCCAATTGAAATCATATACACAGTGTGGACAAAGTACATTAGGAAAATCTGTTTTCCCTATCGCACAACAGTAGAACTAGGGGGCACCCCATGAAACAAACGTTTGGGTGCTAGATCTCAAACAAATAAGAGAAAGCACTTTTTCACCCAGAGGATCATTGGTCTGTGGAACTCCCTGCCAGAAGAAGTGGTGACAGCTTTCAGCCTTGACAACTTTAAGAACGGATTGGACAAGTTCATGGAGAACAAGGGTCTCAATGGCTATCATGATGGATGCCTAAGGACAAGCTCCGGGTTGGAGAGATAGGCAGGATATCTCTCAATACCATTTGCAGGGAATCTTAATCAGGTGAAGACATCTGCTTGGGAATACCCTGCAGCAAATGGTGAGCCACTCTGTGAGACAGAATGCTGGACTGGATGGGCTGTGGCCTGTTCCAGCAAGGCTGTTCTTATGTTCTTATGTTCTAATGCTAAACAGGTGTTAAGCTTCTAGAAAAGCAGAGGGGGTGTGTCCGTGAGTTGGGTATTTGGCCGTGGAGCCAGAGGTCAGGAGTGTGATTCCCCCAGCGTGCCTCCTGGCAGAGGAGCCAGCCTATATAGCCTTGGGTTAGTCCCAGAACACACACAACAAACAAATCAGGGAACGATGAAACATTTCCAAGTATTCCATATTGCCTAGAGAACAGAAGACTGAGGGGGTGATATGACATCACTTTTCAAAGACTTGAATGGGGTGTTGTTTTCTTGATCATCCCAGAGTGTATGGCAAGGGAACCAAAGACCTCAAGAGGTGGTGAGTGCTCCAACACTGGAGGTAATGAAGATAAATTTGGACCAACACCTGGCAGATCTCCTTTGCTTTTTATTCTTGCACTGATCAGGTGGGATTTGATGGCCTTGTAGGCTCCTTCCAACTTCACTATTTTAGGATTTCACAATATACAGTATATTGGGAAAACTCCAAAATGGCCACTGTAAGTCAGATCTAATTTCATGGCATGCTGGAGCCTCGTGTCACAGTGGTTAAATGCCTGTACTGCAGCTAAAACTGTGCTAACGACCTGGGGTTTGATCCCAGGTAGCAGGCTCATGGTTGAATCAGCCTTCCATCCCGAGGTCGGTAAAATGAGTACCCAGCTTGCTGGGGCAGGGGGCAGTGTGTAGCCTGCATAATGTAATTAAAAACTGTAAACCGCCCAGAGACTACTTGAAGTGGTATTGGGCGGTATATAAGCAGAACACTAAAAAAAAGAATACTAAAATTACAGTGTTGTTGTTGTTGTTGTTGTTGTTGTTGTTGTTGTTGTTGTTGTTG
>JAHTLZ010003542.1:78862430-78883678 GCA_023846285.1 Phrynocephalus versicolor
TAATAATAATAATAATAATAATAATAATAATAATAATAATAATAATAATAATAATAATAATAATAATAATAATAATAATAATAATAATAAATGCAGAGCTGGAAAGGACCCAATGGATAGCTGAGTTCAGCCTTTCTCAAGAGGCCACAATGCAGAACTGAACTCTCAATCTCTGATCTCTGACACCACAGCCAGATACCGAAACCACTGAGTTATCCAGCAGTTAATTGATTGGGATGTTGTTGTTGTTGTTTTAGAAAAATACCCCCTGGGTAGTTCTTGCCCAGTTTCTCAGTATCTCACTAGCTTTCTTGTTCCATCACAGTTTCATCTGAAGAATTCATGCCTGTGTGCATTTTTTGGTACAACGATCTATGACAATGTTGGCAAACCTATGGCACGGGTGCCAAAGGTGGCCCTCGGAGCCCTTTCTGTGGGCACCTGATGTTGCCCCTTCACAGTTACCTGGATTCAGGTTAAATTGCTGTATGGGCACTTTGCAAAAAATTAGCTTTGAATTGCAGTTTGGGCACTCAGTCTCCAAAAGGTTCGCCATCTCTGATCTCTGATCTATGAAACCCAATGTACACGTTTCTTTTTTTAAAAAAATTATTGGAACATGAGGTTGGAAAATTAATTTGTCAGTGCTGGCAGATGAGAGATGGGAGGTTAATTCATTGCTGTCAAATCCGAAATTGTATAATTTGTTCAATTAACATCATTAATTTGTTAGTTGAATCAATAGGTGTTAAATAAATAATAGGGTTCAGAGAGAATGTCTGTGGTTGCCATCACTGACTGTTAATAACACATTTGTTATTGGGACCTTCAAAAATGTTCTTTTTGTTACTCTTGAGTTGCTAGGATGAACTACAAATCCCATAATATAATTATCAGCAGGGGATGGTGGTTCTGCGACACAGGGAGACTATTAGGCTGTTGAAGGATTTGTCCTGACAGGATCTCACCTCATGGCACTCAGGTAAACAGACAGCTATGCACCTCCAAAAAGATTAAGACAAGAATATAGCTCATTATTTGTTTTGCTTTTGGTGCAGTTTGGTTTGTCCTATTTTCAGGTCACTACATGTGCTTTAAAACAAGAGTGATCCATTACATCCCTTTTTCAAACTGCTCTGATTCTTTTCAGCACAACAGTGGGGCTGTAGTTGACTTGGCACAATTGGGAGCACTCCCGATTATCCCATTGTGAAGTCTGTGTGGTTGTTTAATTAGCATGGTCCCCCACAAAACCCACATGAAACAAACAAACAAACAAACAAATCCAGTGGGTAGCATTTTCTGTGACTTATGCAGCGGGTTGGGACATTAGAAAGGACAGTGGAGAAACCCTTTCCTCTGTTTTCCTCTTCTCACTATGTTTAAAAATATTCCGCTAAGTGACACAGCGCTATTTCAAATAAAAGGGAGTCTCCATGCTAGGTTGGTGTACTGCTGTAGCGCTATGCCACTTACTAAATGAAACCACAAAATAATCTAGTTGCTGTGGCCCAAGGTGTGACAACTCGGACAAAAGCCAGGGAAAGAGGCGTAGTAGAGGTCATTTACCACAGCACTTGAAAAAGGGAGAAATCAGAAAGCTCGCAAGAGTTGTCAGAATCTTTCTCACAGGAGATGAAATGCCTCCAGTGTGAATGGAAGTATTGCTCCAGTGCAAGATAAAACAGATTGCATGGAAGAAAACAGCTTTTTAAACACAACCCAGATTGCTCCAGATTTCCCTTTCTAGTTGTGCCCTAACTCTACACAGGGTCCATAACTTCTCTGTTCACTTTCAAGAGCCCTTCTTTAGTAGAACAGCAGCTTTCACTTTGTGCCTGTTATAGACTCAGCAAAGCATCTTTCAATGTCTTCAAGACAAAAGATTTTTATTTGGCACACATTTGCAGAGACTGCCGACAACTACAGTACTTCTCTTCTGACCTTCGGGAAAAGGGGTAAAGGCTGAGCTTTTCAAAGACACCATTGGTAACTTCTCCTTCTCCCTTAATAATTTTTGCAGGCCAACACGAGTTTTTTAAAGTGAGTTTTTTTGTCATTTTTTAAAGTGGGTGGGTGGGTTACTATTTCTTTCACCCTTGCTAGCCACCCAGAGCAATGCTCTGTCACTGGATGGGAGGGATAAAAATGTAATAAATCAATAAATAATCAACAGAACTAGATGGCTGCAATCCTTGAGCGTAACAAAGGGCAGACCAAACAAAACATTCTACGGTAAGCCTTTAAGGTGCTGCAAGAGCCTTTATATTTCTGGCCACAAAAGATCAGCACCACTCCCAGTGCTACTAAGATTTCTTTTTCAGATTCGGCTGTTTTGTCTTTCGTGCTATTATACTGGGAGCCTTTCCAGTTGTTTGTTTGTTTGTTTGTTGTTGTTGTTGTTGTTGTTGTTGTGTCATTGCAGTCGTGACCTCATGTCCATGGAGTTTTCTTGGTAGGAATACTGGAGTGGCCTGCCAGTTCCTACTCCAGGCGCCTACATTAACTGGTATTCCCTGGTGGTTGCCCATCCAAGTAATCGCCAGGGCCGACCCTGCTTAGCTTCCAAGATCAGGCGAGATCAGATGTTCTCAGGGCATACAGAACTGATAAATCAGTGGTTCCCTGCATTGGGTCCCCAGATGTTCTTAGACTAAAACTCCAAGAAGCTTTCACCACTAGCTGGGAGTTGTAGTCCACAAACATCTGGAGACCCAAGGTTGGGAACCAGTGCTATGAACAAAGAGGACATCCTGGCTTGGTTTCTTGGCTTACTCTTGGCTTATTCTTTGCTATTTTGTTCCCTTTGTCAGCAGTGACTCCCGGCGACCAGTCCTTGCTTTGGGTAGCCCATGGCCCTTTTTCTCAATAAGGGCCTTCATCTCTCCTTGCAAGGCAATCCGGAGCCACAACAGGACAAAAGGTCTTTTGCAGAGCTAACCACGTGAGCCTCTTTCAAGAAGTTCCAAACAAGATGAGAAGCTGTTTCAGATCGACAGTTTGATTTTGGCATGAGATTTCGTAGATTCCAATTTCTCCCTGCCGCCGGCACAATTCCCTTCTACCTATTTCTGAAGAAGCGGACTGTGATGCGTGAAAGCTCGACACTGGAATAGATTTACTCCCCATAAAAGTACCAGGGTACTTCACATTGTTTTCTTTTTGTGGTTGAAAGGAACATCTATACGAGGCCACTGGCTGAGGTCATACAGAGTTTTCGAGTCTGCTGTCATCAGTATGCTGATGACACACAGCTGTATCTCCTTTTCCATTTCTGCTACGGAGGGTGTGGATGCCCTTAACTGCTGTCTGGATGCAGTTGTGGAGTGGACCAGGACTAACAGGCTCAGACTCAATCCCGGGAAGACGGAGGTCCTGTTCCTTGGGGGGTCCCCAGAGGGGTACAGTGGTCCTTTTCCCAGTCTGGAGGGACTGACCCTTCAGCTGGCGGATTGAGTGAGGAATCTGGGTGTTGTCCTGGACCCAGCTTTGTCCCTGGAAGCCCAGGTGTCCAGGGCAGCCTTTTATCAGCTTAGGTTAATCACCCAGATTCACCTGTACCTTGACGTGGACTCCCTCAGGACGGTAGTGCAGGCGTTGGTGATCTTGCGAATCGACTACTGTAACACCCTCTACATGAGGTTGCCCTTGACCCTTGTCCGGCATCTGCAGTGGGTGCAGAATGCGGCGGCCAGGCTGGTGGTAGGTGCGAGCAGGTATGCCCGTATCACCCCTATCCTGGCCCGCTTACATTGGTTGCCCGTTGCTTCCCGGATAAGGTTCAAGGTCATGGTTTTGGTTTACAAAACCCTCCATGGCTTGGGACCTATCTATCTGGTGGAGCGGATCTCCCACAGATCAATCTCGTCCCGACCAACCAGAGCTTTCTCCTCCCTCTCTCTCAGAGTGCCGACACCGAGAGAGACCCGTAGGGCTACGACCTGGAACCGGGCCTTTTCGGTGGTGGGCCCAGCTTATTGGAACAAGCTGCCAGCTGAGATTAGGCAGACGGATCTGACTTTGACTTTGACTTGTCTTGGTCAGTGGTGCGATGTTTATTTTATCTGCTATTTCTTTTTTAGTATTTTTATATGGTATTTGGATGTTGATTTGTATTTGTTAGGCCTTCACTGTTTATTTCTGTTGGGGTTTGTTTTGTGGTTGTAGTTAGGCAGTCACTGTTGGTTGACGTGTTGTATGCCACCCAGAGTTCCCTATGGGAAAATCGGGCGGTCAATAAGTACAAGAATAAATAAATAAAATAAAGAAATAAGACCTGGATTAGCACAGCTCTCAGGGGTATGGAAAGATCACAACCTTTCCCCACCTTAGATGTTGGGAATGGTGATTGTTGTGGGTTTTAAGTAGCAATAAGAGAGAAGCTCCAAGGAATCATCATTTTGGCAAGACCCAGAAAAGCTCATTGTAACCGCGAATAAAAATGGTCTCTGAATTTACTGAAAATCTGCAGAATACATCTGCTCTGCAAATTAAGACCCCCCCCCATAAATTATTGCTAACCAGCTGTGACACGCAACAAAACTCAGTAGGTAAATGTTAAGACTTGCTATTAAGCATTTTCTGAAGTAACATCAGTTTTTGTTAAATCACCTGGTGTTAATGATGTCCTAGCAGGAAACACACTTTGCCTGGAGGCCAATTAGTAAATGCTACTTTCAGTGTCACTGACTGTGAAATCAGCTCTTTTTACAACACAGACCTGTTGTTCAGAAGAGTGATTACAACGTTCGCATTACACTCCTTTTGGGGATCCGTTGTCATCCACCAAATTGTACAAGAGGGTTCTTCTAAGGTAAGAGGCCTCCCTGCAGGCTTACCAGAGATATATTAAAATGAAAAGAAAAGTGGTTGTATTGTCCCTTTTGTTGGATTAAATCAGGGATAGGCAAAGTTCAGTCCTTTAAATGTTGGGTTGCATTTTAAAAATGAGTGGAAATGCATTTGAAAAAATATGGTAACATTCTGAGCTTTCTCTCTCTCCCCCCCCCCCCCCCGCCCCAACAGAGAAACTTGTGCTGGTCACTGTGTTTGATACCCTGGTACTCTTTGTCACTGCATTTTACTCCATGGCAGAGAGGAAAATCTGCCCTTACTACATGAGAATGAAAAATTTCAGAAACTGATTTCCTGCCTAGATATGAATCAAAGCCTTTTGAAAAACTCTTTTTGTTTTTTTTGTTTTTTGTTTTAAAATGTTATGGATGTCTTTTCTGGGTTTCTCCAAGAAGGTCTCAGATTTTGTTCAGAAAACTTTGTGTTACGCATCAAATAAATGGTCTTAAATGAAGAACACAAGCTATTTGTGCAAAACCGCTGCCATCTGTGAATGCTGACAAAGAAAAGCACTGGTGCTGACACTCTTGTGTAAGCTTGAAGAGCTTCGGAAATTTTGCCTGCTTTTTTCATAAGTGTAATAATCTCTTGGCATAGCTATTAACATGTTAGTTTAAACATGTTGGAAGACCTTTGCTACTTTTATTATTATTATTATTATTATTATTATTAAAATCACTAGTCGAACGCTTCCCAAGCGTTTAGGACCAAATCCCAGTGGACCATTTGATTAACTACATTATGACACTGTTTCTAATCAGTCTGAGCAATTTTCTATCGATCAATATATGGTCGATAGTTTCATCCACCTCTTTACAGAGTCTACATGTGGGGGACTCAGCTGATTTTTCTATTCTAGCCTTAACTGCATTTGTTCTGATAGCTTGTTCTTGAGTTGTAAAAATCAGGGTTTCTGTCTTTTTTTTTTCAGTGTTCCATTGTTGTTGTTGCTGCTGCTGCTGCTGCTGCTGTTGCACTAATGGTAGGGGTGCAAATTCTTATTCATCCAATACTCTTGTCCTGGTGACACTTAAACTGACAAAACGAGGGAGTTAATACAGTAAATATAGTTCCTGTTACTAGTAACTGCTAGCATTGGCACTGGGAACTAAATGTCTAGACCAGTGGTGGTGAACCTTCAGCACTCCCAGAATTTCGAGCCTAGACTGCCAGTGACAAAAGACTGTGGGAGTTTGTGGTCCAAAACATCTGGAGACCCTCACAGGCTCTGCAATCTCCCCATGTTCGGGCTTTCTGGAATTCAGAAGGCCATCTTGGGTGGTTACTATACTTCACGTCTTACCTTCTTCCGCGATTACGTTTGTACCGTGACAGCGTTGTTCGCAGTCACGTGGTTTTGTCCCTGTTCAGTCCCTGATTCCGTTTACTCACGGTCATGGTAACTTGTCTTGTGACAACTGTTACTTTACGGCCTTGTTTCGTGTCAAGATCTACTTTATTTTTTTGGGGGGGGGGGGAAACATAAAAATAAAGGGCACACCACACCCCCTGTGCTTCATCTATTCGAAATGTCGATCTACAGCACTCAAAAGTACAAGAGAAATGGACGGATGCAAGTTCACGAGTAGAAGATTGCCTTTGTTCCGTGACAGTTGTTACCTCACGGGACCTTATCCTGGAACAGGAATAGAGACAAAAGAATTCCCTAGCCCAGAGGCAGGTACGGCTTGTCACGCTCTGTTCCTGGTTCCAGGGGGCGTGGTCGGGACAACTTCTTGCTGTCACACTATGGATGTGAACTAAGTTTTTTTTTGTACCGGTCCCAAGTGGGACAGCAAGGAGGGACGAACGGGAGACATGAAGTAACCGCCTTGTTCTCCCAACAAGCATGAAAAAGCTACTACAAATCCCACAATGCCTCAGAGGAGCCGCCAGTTTTGGGCCTCAGATTGCTCCTCTAATTTTTTGAGGCCTTAAAAAAAACTAAAGGAACAATCCTCTAGGTCACTGATGGTGAACCTTTTGGAGACCGAGTGCCCAAACTACAATTCAAAACCCACTAATGTTTCGTGACCAATACAGCAATTTAACCTGAATACAGGTGGCTGTGAAGGGGCAATGTCAGGTGCCCACAGAAAGGGCTCCGAGGGCCACCTTTGGCACCTGTGCCATAGGTTTGCCAACACTGCTCCAGGTGTTTGTGTAGGTCTGAACCATAATATGTCTCCTTTCTAAGTTTGTTATGTTTACATGCTTTGCTTCACAAAGGAACAGAAAGGAGTGGCATTTTTGTGGAACCTATTGAGAATCTGGACGGAAAACAGTTTTGCCTCAAACTTGGCTAGAAGTGTGGGTTGTCCCAAGGCTTTAAAATTCCTTTGTGTGTGTGTGTGTTTCTCATTAGGCTGGAGAAAACCGATATCAACCAAAAATGTGCTCCCCCTTGCCCCTACTCAACAGCTTTCTCTATGCTACTACAGATGAAGCATATTTCCTACAGGGCAGATGCACTCTTATCCCTGGATCTGATGCCACATTGCTCTCAGGGCAATCTGTCTTTCTTGCCACAGAAATGTGCTAGAAATTCAGTACCTACACACAAGAGTTGTTAAAGCAACAACAACAACAGCAGCAGCAGCAACATATGATTTGAGTCTGGTAGTAGTAGCTGTCTCGGAACAAACAACTGATTACAGCAGATTGCACAATTACTGCTGAAGCAATACAAACCTCCATCTTGCTAATCAACCGGGAAAAAGAAATTCAGAAAACAATTAAAGTCATTACAAGCCATCAATATAGTTACTCTAGACAGCAGCTTCTCCTTTATTTCCAGATGATTTGGCAGAAAGTTGGCACTCATCCTTTTTCTTGAATAAGAGGTTGTTAACCTTCTAGACACCATATAAAAGATGCTCTGTTTTCTCCCCAGAACACTCGGGAGCAATTTGTTAAATGTATAGGGCAGCCAGGCTTTCCAAGTTTAATGGGGAAATCCTGGAAGATGCCTTTCCAGTAAACACTTTGTGAAGATGGCTGAGCATCCCCACCCTTCAAATAAAAGAGAAATAGGAAAATAAAAAAGAACCATACAGTGGTTTGAATGCCTAGATGACTAGTAGGCAGGAAAAGTTATATTTAAAAAACAAACACCTGCAGTTCCACAGCCTACCTGGGTCCCTCTTTCTAAACTATATTTTCAATATATGTATAGTGTAGGGATGGGCATTTCGTTTTGGAACCAGTAGACTACGAAATGAACCACGCAAGCCCAGGTGGTCCTCGGAACCAGCTGATACATGCAGATCCAATTGCTTTACCTTTCTCTGTCTCACTCAGGGTTAAAATCCAACGAGGAAGCACGCTGCGACATAATCTCTCCTGCTTCGTGCTGCTGGCCGATCAGAGAGGGAGGCGGGATGATGCCTGTCCCTGCACAGCTCCTGATTGGCCAGCATCGCAGATCTAGCACAAATGATGTTGCAGCATGCTTCCTCACGAGACAGAGAAAGGTAAAGCAAGCTACCTTTCAGCCAGTTCTGAGGACCACCTGGGCTCGCGTGGTTCGTTTCGTAACCTACTGGTTCTGAAACGAAATGCCCATCCCTAATATAGTGGAATTCATGGGTGTAAACCCAAAGTGGATAGACCATGTGTGGCTACGTCACACTGAACAGCAGCATTATCATAGCTGGCCCAGCTGCCGTATTTTTCCCTCGATAAGATGCACTTCCCTCCCCTCAACAGTAAGGAGAAACGTCTGTGCATCTTATGGGGCGAATGCACCCCCGCTGGGAGCATCCACAGCGGCTGCGACGAAGGCCTCCAGATCCTGTGAAGGTCCCAGGCGCAGCAGAGGTTTCCCCACCCGGCAGTTTTAAAAAAATTATCTTGCATAATTGATTTGTTCTGTAGAATAGGAGACGGGGATCATTCGGCCCAACTGAAGACCATAGAAATAAGAAATGGGCTAGAGAGTAACCACCCTCCATGATGACCATCGAGCTATATCATGATGGGTGGTTACTTTCAAGCTGCAGCTCTATGGTCATCATGGTCTTATGGGGTGAAAAAATACGGTAACTTTGGACCAAAAGAGAAATAATGCCCCATACTTTAGGATTAAGAGGATTCATGCTTGCGGGTCAATAGAGAAGTCAGAATATATGTAAATGTCGCAATGCTGTTGTTGACTAAAAACAAAACAAAAAAACACCCAACATATTCCATGCCTGTATTAAGGAAAATCTGCCTCCCTCACTTTTTTTTTTGTTTACCTGCACCTTCCTCTGTGAGAACAAACCTCTGGTGTTAATATTGCAACAGGCGATATGTCCCAGAATCCCATGCTTCACGCTGGAGTCCAAACAGGCACGATCCAAAGCCCTGCCATTTTCTGCACCTGACCCTCGGCGTCCATGACAGAAGGCTTAGAGTAGAGTTTGAAGAGCAAGGGAAATGTGAATAACTGTAAACGAAGGTGCAATGTAGCAAGACGATGGAGCCGTTGAGCGGCGTTTGGAGAAACGGACATTTATTTGGGCCACACTTTCCAAACTGGATGAATATGACAAAGGTGCCTTCTGGAAACCTGCCATGAGCCGACAGATTCCTGTGCAGTAACCTAGTTCTGAGCTTGATTGGAAGAAGACGAAATAAAAGCTCTTGTTGACCCAGACAAGCGTTTGGTCAAGGAAGTAAGTCGGAACCTGAGAGAAGTGTTGTTGCAAGCTTTGTTTTATTCTCTGTGAATTTTTGCTGCTTCCCCATTTTTTTTTCTCCCCCTGCCCGGGTATGTCTGCTGCTTAGCAGATAATACACCGTCTCCACCTTGCTTTTTCAATCGGCTCTGCCATGTTTTGCAAAGGAGGCACATTTCTTTGAGGGGGTGTCGGATCCCATTGTCACACAGCTCATCCTTCAGGAAAAGATGGATTATTTGGAACATCCTCTGCAAGAAGGCTAGCTTTTGCAAGCAAGAATCTGCTGAAAGTCATCCAAGCTGGGAAACCATCCTTGCTTGGTTCATGTGCAAAAAAAAAAATCCCACAAAAAACCAAAACAAAATGGAACCTGATCCGAAAGCTGAGTTCAAGTAGAGCAGTGGTTCTCAACCTAGGAGTCGGGACCCCTTTGGGGGTTGAACGACCATTTCACAGGGGTCGTCATGAGCCAGTGAAGAAAAAGGCACAAATGGCTTGGGTCTGTAGAAGGAGAGGGAGGAAAGAGTGAGTTACAGCTTGATAGGTTGGAGGGGATGTCAGTCAGTGGCACCGGAGGCTGCGATTGGTTGAGGGTGCATGTAGAGGGAAGTTTTCTGTGGCACCTGTGGCAGTGGCAGTGGCCTGCCAAAGGGGGCTGGTGGCCTCTTCCAAGCAGGGCAAGGGATCACCACAACATGAGGAACTGTATTAAAGGGTCTCGGCGTTAGGAAGGTTGGGAAGCACTGAAGTAGAATGTGGGAGGGCAGTGGCGACAAATCTGGACTGAAGAAGTGAAGTGGCTTCCCAAGCTCTTGGCATCCTTAGATTTCAAGGTCAAATCCAATGAGCGGTTAGGACTTGAAAGGCTGTCATACAGAGGAAGGGCACGATCTGTTCTTTGTCATCCCAGAGTGCAAAGCACGCAACAGTGACCTCAAATTACCGGAAGCCAGAGTTCGGGTGAATATCAGGGAAAATGGCCTAATGGTTAGAGCAGATCGACAATGGACCCAATGACCTTGAAGTCCAAGATAAATTTAGACAACCATCTGCCAGATGCGCTTTGATTTGGACTCCTTCCTTGGACTTGATATCTCCATGGGCCTCTTGCAACTTCATTATTCCATGATTCCCTTTAAAACACTTGCAGAGGCTGCTCCTCCAGCTACATTTGCTTATTTTATTTATTTATTAGTTTTTTTAATACTGCCCATCTGGCAGTGAAGGCCACTCTGGGCAGTTAGCAAAAAAATGAGCAAGATGCAAACATAATCACATACATCTACAACTGGCTGAAAACAAAAATAAGAACCACAAAATACCAACCAAATGAAGAATTGTCACAAACTTATCAAAAACCACTATAAAACACTCAAGTTATAGTTGGGCAGAGTCAGATAAACTATGTTATAGTCATAGGTGTTATTTTAATGGGTGGATGCTGGAGTTATATTTCACTCTGAGGAAATTTCTGCTTAAACTTAAACATAGTTTTTTAAAGGCAGCCAAAGAGGGGGGCAGGCATATATCGGGTGGAAGATTATTCCATAGACCTGGAGGGTGATGGCAGAGAAGGCCCTATTTCAGATTTTTTCCTTAAGAACATAAGAACAGCCATGCTGGATCAGGCCAAAGGCCCATCTAGTCCAGCTTCCTGTATCTCACAGTGGCCCCCCCAGGTGCATCTGGGAGCGCACGAGACTAGATCTCTGTCTCCTGATATCACTCCCCTGCATCTGGTCCTTGAAGTACCCTAGTTTTAAGCCTGGAGATTACACATCTCCATCATGGTTTGTAACCTGGGATGGAATTTTCCTCCAGAAACCTGTCCAATCCCCTTTTGAAGGCATCTAGGTCAGGCGCCATAACCACTTCCTGTGGCAGGGAGTTCCACAGACTAACAACACGCTGAGTAAAAAAATATTTTCTTTTGTCTCTTCTCACTCTCCCAGCCCTCAATCTGAGTGTATGTCCCCTAGTTCTGGTATTTTGTGAGAGGGAGAAGAGCGTCCCTCTCTCCACTTTACTCATGCCCTTCTGGGCTTCTCACGGTGTTAACTGCCTGAAATGCCTGGCCTGGGATGATCGGATATTACAGGCAGTTTCCATTGAGGGAAGGCATTCTGACAAGTAGTGAGGTCATCTCTAATATGGTCATGGAGCTATGGCTGGGAGCATGGGTGGTCTGGGTCTATGCTCACAGCCACATTGTGGAGGTGATAAATGGGCAAGGGGCAGCCTGAGAGTCAGAATGGAACCATCATGTTGGTTTCCCCATGGCAGGTCAAGCACGGAGATGAAGGGGGGGGAGGGATGAGTGGAAGAGTCCAAGGCCACTCAGTGAATGTTATGGGAACAAGATCCCAACCTTGCTGAGTCATAATCCCACACTCTAACCACTACACCGCACCGTGTCTGTTACAGTCATTATGACAATGTAAATAATAATGAACCCTGATTTAGTAAGGGGTGTGGGAGACTGTGTGAGAGCCCCCGGCAATTTATGCCTCCTTGAAAGCAATGCGGTGTGTAAAGCTTCCTCCTCCCGAATCTATTTATACCTGTGGTGATGCCTCGCACTTTTGAGAGCTCTCCTTGTCTTCAAAAACACTTTGTGAGTATTGGCAGAAGGAATTAACAAGCGAAAGGCGACCAAAGCGCTATTGGGGTGCATTCATGCCCCCCCCAACAGTGGCAGGAAGAACAACTGGCTGGCAGAATTGGTCTCCTCACCCAACAGGACGGTAAGGGGTTGTGCTGTGTTCTCCACAAAGGGAAGGGAATGAGATTTTTGTGTGCCCAAATTGCACAAAATAACAGTCTGAGGCAACAAATACTTTCAGGGAAAGGCTGCCATATGTGCAAAAAATATGACAGCTACTGCTTCATAATAGCATGAATGTTGATGCTCTCTTTCAACTGTTTGCCGTTGTTGTGTGAAAGGATGCTAGTTTTGCCCTGCTCCTGTTGTAGAGACCTTAACCAAAATTAGAAACAACATCTCTTCGCTACGGATTTCAGGCTTAGATATTCTTCATTAGCCAAAGTTATGAAGAAGAGAGAGTTTAGCATGCATTTGTTGTACTCCCCCAGCACTCCCTAAATAATCCCTAAAGACACAGGAAATGCCCTGATGAATTCTACCACACAAACAGCCTACCAGTCAGGAGAGAAACATTTCCTTACGACCAACCAACGCAAATGTGTTGGCTTAAATTTGAACCTCTTGAATCTTGGTCTTCTCTCAGTCGCTGTACCATGAAAGTGCTTTCCCTCTTAACGCAAACCCCAGTGAAAAGCTCTTGGAGTTTTGAGTGGCAAGGGAGCTTTACGAAATAGATCTGGAAAATGCCTGTACAGTAGTTCACATTTGTCACGCGAACTACAAAAGATTTTTGCTCGAAAATAGCTTACACGGAGAAGGGGATTGTGATCATCAACCTTCTGAGTCCCGCATCGACGACCGAACTGAGTTAAACAATCTCAGTTTTTCATGCGAAGGGATCATGGAAAGGTGACAGTTTCCAATCTATACATTTAATTCCACGGGGAGAAGAGCAGCCAATTCCAAAAACTTCATTTTACGCTGAAAAGAATGGTTTTCAAGTCATCCCCCCAGGGTTTAAGCTCCCTCAAATAGGAACCACATGTAATTTAATCCACGTTCAAATGGTGAACTGTGTTCATATGACTCAAAGTGGAACTTAATCCACATTGCAGCGTAATCCAACCTGAAGTGAAATACAATACTTACATCTACAATGAGGAAATCAAGCCAACACCAGGCATTGGTGAAGTACTTCTTAAAGCCGTAAGCTACCCATTTCAGAAGCATCTCCAACACAAAAATGTAAGTGAAGATCTTGTCAGCATATTCCAACATGGTTTTAATGTTCTTTCGCTCTTCCAGATAGATATCTTCAAATGCCTGGAAGGAATAAAATGAAATACAGTACTAGTACGGTACACAGAGTACCGTAGAGATGCTCTTTGATGAGGAAACGACATCTAAAACACTATGTGGAGAACAATGGGACGTGAGCCAATATTTATGAAAGTTATTGTCAAAATGAAATGCAAAAATAAAAAAATTAAAAAAAACCATGACCAGTAGGTTGCATGGGGTTTAGAAATACAAATTACTTTACTCTGTAACCTTTTGGGGTATGTTTAAAATTGCATGAGAAATAATTTGCCATGTCTGGTCTGCAAACTCTTTGATGCTCTATTTGAAAAGATGTGCAGCTGATCCACAAACAACATGAGCAGAAGTAGGGTTAGCTGCCTTGGCACAAACTAATTCGTAACTCGACACCGGGGTAATCTTTTTTGGGGGAAGCAACCCAAAGAAATGCCAAAACCGAGACTAGGACGAAGTCTTTGTTAGACTTGTAGGGTTGGCCCGCTAAAGACCCCACACTTGAAATATTGGCTAAAATCTAGTAGGAAGTCTCAACTAGAGTAGGGCCATTGAATCCATGGAATTTATGGAGGAGTTGACTCATCAAATCCCAGTTGATTCAGTGGGCTTACTGTAGTCATGCCGTATCACGGCATTTCACCAAATGTCAGCTCTCATAGAACAATGTGATAACTATCTAGTAAAACATACTGGATCTACTGCTACAGTTCAAGGGTATGAACATATTGCATCCACCGAATGTAAGGCTTTTATTTTATCTAGTTCAATAATGGCTACTCCTAGACTGTCTCTAATGGCATAATCTTAAATGGAGAAGTACAGGTGCTCATTGCGGGAACTCCCATAGCCCCAAGGAGAGTCCAAAATGTCAGGTAGATTGATCCATCCATATAAACAAATGGGGAGCATATCTTTTGTAAAGTCAATGGGAGTTAATTTCCATTCAAGACCAAATCTCCTTAAATTGCTTGGGATAGTTTGCAATAATATAGCATTGTTGGGGAAATTCACTTTTGGCCCACTATAGTACAATACAATACAATCTTTATTTACGGCCACAGTCCCAACCACAGCCCACTATAGCGAGGACAGCAAAGTCAGCTTCTCTGTCTAGGAGTGTATGATGTCACGATACCTGCAGATTAGAAAGTCTAGCGATCAAAACACCTGAAGCCTGAGGTTTATTACTGTACACCACTCCTTGGCTGCTGACAGCACAGGTTCGGAGGGCAGTAGAAGCATGCTACCGAACAGCCAAACTACATCTTTTCACCCAGCCTATCTATAACTCCTCAGATATTGGGCCACTGGCCAGTGGGCAGGTTGCCTGGGAGATTCTGTCAGGGCCACAATAAGGCCCAATAACTCCTCCAGTTGGCCTTGGTTCTTAGAATGATCAAAGGCTGTCTTATCCCTCACTTTAGGCAACAGATGTCTTGGGCTGCTTGTCCTCTGTTCTACTTTGATTTGCAGTGGTGCTCAAGGTTCTTGGCAAGAGATATTTCACACCCTTTGCTAGCTGCCCTTTCAAACTGTGGAGAGACAAAGGTAGGGTTGTGCCCTTCAGACATTTTGGACTACACTTCCCAGGGTTCTCTGTTCTAGACGTTCCACCTAAGAGAGAGAGCCACACCTGTAGATAACCAAATTTAGCTCCTTTGGAAAAAAGACCCAAGCCAAAGGCTTTAATTGTCTGGCTTCACAGGTAGCCGTGGCCTCTTTCCTTCTTAACAGAAAGCTAGGCTGAAGCTGGAACTTTCTCTACTAGAGGACTGAAATTTAGGTGTCTATGAATCTGGGTCTGTCAGGTGGAACTCTCAGAATGGAGTCTGAGAGTTGAGTCCCGGCAACTGGACTTCTTTTTCTTCCATTTCACTGTTGCCGTGACTCAACTTCTGCATAACCTCATCTGGATAACAGAGAATCTTCGCAGACATACTCCCAGAATGGTGAATTCTGTGATGAGACATAAATAAAAATAAAAATGGTGCATCCTTACATCAGAGATTCTTTCCTGACTTGGATTTCACTGATGCAGACAGGAATTGTGATGTACCCTCACAGGTATGACTTGTGGGAATCCATGAAAGGGCCTTCTCGACTGCTGAGCCCAGACTCTGGAACTCCCTCCCACTAGAAGCCAGGAATGTCTCATCTCTGTTGTCCTTCCGGAAACAGGCAAAGACCTTTCTCTTCAGGTAAGCTTTCCCAGAATGATGGACTACCATGTGTATTTTATATGAGTCTATGGGTTCACATAGACTTTGTGTTTATGACTACTTATAACCGTGTTGCTTGAATGTAATGTTGCCTATTAATGCTGTAAGATGTCCCTTAATTCTTTGTTCTCAAATACTTGAGCATGGCTTAATTGTACCGGACTGTATATTATCCCTCATTACTGTAAGCCGCCTTGGGTCCTTTTACACGCATGACAGGCCATTAAAAAAGCATGGCCATTTCTCCTTCCCTGCAGTCTCCTCCCTCATAAGGTTAGAAACAAGAATAACTTTTACCAGTGCTCCACTGCTGAGTAGAATCATAAATATGATGAAAGTCTCAAACCAGCTGTGTTCAACTATTTGGTAACAGGTTTTCCTCAGCCTCCACCAGATCTTTCCGGGAACTTTTGTGGTGTCAACTGAACAGCACGGGAAAAGTCGGACACAAACTGAAATGAAAGACCAGAGGGAGAGGTTTAATGCTAAAACCATAACACTATGCATTGTCCTTCAGGAAAAAAAAGTATCTCAGCTATGAATCATCTCATCCCCTAAAAAGAAAGACGCAATATTATGCAACTGTATCTAATACCCTAACTGGCCTCTCACCGGTGATTTAACAGATTATTTTGGACACACAAGAGCTTGAATTTCTTTCCAAAAAGAATGAAAACCAAGAAGGCTATGTTTCAATTCTAAACCAAGATCCAGAAAGTATGGAATATAGGGGAAAGTAAGCACAAAGCTTCAAAGTATAAAGCAGTGGTTCTCACCCTGTGGATCCCCAGATGTTCTTGGATTGCAACTCCCAGAAACCCCTTCCAGCACAGGGAGTGGTGGAGGCTTCTGGAAGTTGTAGTCCAGTTGGACTCACAGTTGGAGAACCACTGGGAACACTGGGAACAAAGAACACACCTCTGGTTACAAATATCTAATCCACTACCACCCATATCTTGTTTTGAGATCCAGTATGGCGAAATGGAAAGAAGATGGATTAGGTCTCAGGGTTCAGATATCTGCTTGGGCATGAAAGTAGACCCTAGGACAGTAATGGCCAAACTTTGGCCTTCCAGATGTTTTTGGACCACAACTCCCACAGTCCTTTGTCATTGGCAATATTGGCAATTCTGGGAGTTGAGGTCCAAAACATCTGGAGTGCCAAAGGTTCGCCACCACTGCCTTAGGAGGATAGTAATGCTAAACTACTCCCTGGATAGCTCACATGCCTCAAAAGCCTTATTAGGGTCACCCCAACTCAGACGTGGCTTGATGACTTATGACAAGGACAAACTATTCCTGTTGAACAATACCCCACCAGCACCATTTTGAGGAATCTTCAACTTCTCATTCTCCAAGTGACCAATCCCTACCACCACCATCGCTACAGGTTCTGTCTTGTGCAAGGAAGTACAAGGGTAGTTTCCTGAGAGGGAGGTACAGAGTGAAATTCTGATGAAGCTGTTTGGATGAGTGGTGAAATGTTTATATATTTGTTTATTTGTTTATTTATATTTATTTTTGTATTTGTTAACAGCCCGATTTTCCTGAAGGAACTCTGGGCGGTGTACAACATGTTGCACAGACAACTTGCTCAAACATACAACCATACAATCTCTCACAAAAAGAAGTCCAGTTGCCATGACTCAACTTCCAGATAAAAGTCACCTGGATGACTGAGAATCTTCACAGACACTTTGCCAGAGTCCCTGTAGCTCTGCAGTCTAATCTACTAGAGGGACAATGGTGATGCTTCCAATGCCACATAAAAATATGCACATCATTTCCCACAGAGATGGGCACCTCCTTCCCCCCCCCCCCACCCCCCCCCGCCCGGCCCACCGGATTCGGGGGGCGGGGTGGGGGGCGCCCCCCGCTCCTCTCCCTCCAGCGCAGTCATTTTCTTTTCAAAGCAAGCGAGTTTTCCCACCCTCCCAGTTCTAGGCTTTTATGGCAAAATCCTAAATTACATCACGATAAAATCTGCGATGTAACAATGGATCATTGTGTGTGTGTGTGTGTGTGTGTGTGTGTGTGTGTGTGTGTGTGTGTGTGAGAGAGAGAGAGAGAGAGAGAGAGAGAGAGAGAGAGAGAGAGAGGGGCAAGCATAAAGCAGCAGACATTCACTGCTGTGACAAGTGGAAGATAATATTGGGTTGTCACAGCTTTGGTGTGCTTGGTCAGGAATAAATATATATATTTGGCAAATGAACTGCGGGAATGCACTCCCAGGGCCGGGCACAGCCGAAGCCGGAGGCAAGCCTACCGGGAGAGTGGTCCCGTGGCTGCAGGGAGCCCTCCCGGGGCCGGGCACCCGGCGGCAGGGCTCCGGAACAAAACAAATACGAAACAAACTTTTTGTTAAAAAATTCATTTCGTATTAAACAAAACAAAATGAGCCCCAGGGCACGAATAATGAAATGAAACACCATTTTGGCATTTCGTGCCCATCTCTACCATCCAGCCCAACTCCCTGCCATGCAGGAACCCCCATCACAGGACTCCTGACAGATGGCCATCCAGCCTCTGCTTAAAACCTCCAAGGAAGGAGACTCCACCACCCTTTGTGGCAGCATATTCCACTGCCGAACAGCTCTAACTGTCATGAAGGCTTCCTAATGTTTACAATGAATCTCTTTTCCTGTAGTTTGAGACCATTGCCCCACATCCTAGTCTCTGAAGCCATGGAAAACAAACCAGTCCCTTCTTCCATGTGTCATCCTTTCAAATATTTAAACGTAGCTATCATATCCCACCTCAGCCTTCTTTTTGAAAGGCTAAACATTCCCAGCTTCCTAAGCTGTTCCTCGTAAGACATTTCTTCCAGACCTTCAACCATCCTGGTCGCCCTCCTCTATACCCGCTCGAGGTTGTCAACATCCTTTTGAAATTGAGGTGCACAGAACTAGGTTGCGTATGCTAGATGGAGGGTTACACAGAATTATAGTTTTGGGTCTGTCCTCTCCTTTTTAGGTGGCGGGGGCCACATTCTCTGTCAGAATGTCTTTTCCTAAGATCATTTGCTTGCACCACAAGATCCTACCGGGCCGTAACTTTCCGGAAAACTACTCCAAGGGAGGCCAAGAAATCATTCTCTAGAAGTAGAGCCTTCTTTGCTGTGGCTGCAATGGTTTGAAATCTACTGCTGGTGGAACTGGGCCTGGCTCCTACCTGCCCCACTTTTAAAAGACTCTTGAAAACATTGCTTTATAGCGAGGCCTTTTCTGGCAACCCTGTCTGATCTGTTTTCCAGCTGCTCTGTACGTTTAGATGCACCAGTAAACCCACTGCACTGAGGTGGTGGAATCAATAAATGAGTGATAAAACGAACAGATAAACAAACAAACAAACAAACAAATGGGGAGAGCGGTGAGACTATCCAATACCGACATGTTTTAATTGTGGGGAAAATCATCTCAAACAAATCTTTCCAGTTTTACAAAGAACACCTGTGAGTCACCCAGGGCAATAGCCCAAATGTCGAGACCTGGAAGACCTGGAAGTGGAATCACTGTTACTCATTAAGAGCAGACTTAATCTGAACGTTTGTGGGACTTTTAGGCAGTTACTTCACGTCCGTTTTGTCTCTGTTAGTGTTGCGCTTAGGAGTGGTACAAAAAAAGTTACTTCACGTCCGTCAAGCAACTACTGAAATTTATATCGACCATGCCTCCGGAATGGGTGCTCAGCGAGACAATCCTGTACCTGGTGCTGAGGTAGGGTTTTCCCTTGTCACTCTTTGTTCCCGCTTTCTCTTCCGAGACAAGTGTAGTAACGACTTTCACGCAACAAAACATTAATTTCTCTCAGAAAACTGTGTCCTTTTTTTTTTACTTTTCAGTAGCGAAATATCGAAAAAAGAATTTTTAAGCCGCCCCCCTCCAAAAAGGAAAAAGGAAGCTAGACAAATTCATTGTTGTCACGGTACAAGACCGTGAGGTAACACTTGTCATGAGACAAGTTATCCTGACCATGAGAACACTGAAACAGGGACAAAACCACATGATCGCGATCAAATAAATAAATAAATAAATAAAGCTGTCACAGTAGAAAACTAGTTGTGGAACAAAGAAGGATGTGAAATAACCGCCTTACTAAACAATAACAGCCTTTCCTGCTTGTAAGGCAGAGGCGGGAACGTGTGATCGAAAAGCAGAAAAATATTTTCTAATGTCTACATGGGCAGCCACCCTCTAAACAGCAGTCTAAAAAAATCTGTAATGCACTGCCCATGTTGAGGTAAACATGCATCGATGGATGTGAAGTAACCACCTTAGTCCAAATAACTTCTCAATTTCTGATATACATATCACAACATTCAGATTAAGTCTGCCCTTCATCTGATTAAATTTGCCCTTCATCTGAATGATTGCAGGAGTTTTAGTCCAAAGGAGTCTCCTGCCCCACTCCTGCCACCCAGGTTCTTGGAAGTGAGACTGGAAAAGGTTGAGTGTGGTGACACCTGGACATGAAGTAAGATTTTAAAAAGGTAACCAAATGAGAGTGTTGCTGGTCAACCTCTTAACTAAAAGGCTTCCTGTTTGGTGGCAGCCCTGCATTCAGTGCCTTTTCAGGGATAATCCAAACATTTATTTAAAAGCCCTTTGGTGCAAGAGTTCAGGAGGTTAAGCAATAAATTGAAATTAATTTGCAATATTCTAATGGGCTGTTCTATTTTTTTTGTTCTGTTACTTTAAAGAGTTATGCATTTTTAAAATCAGATTGTGCACATGTCAAGGGATTAGCTGCTGTCTAGGAAGGCAATCAGTTGAATTATGAAAGGTAGCAATCCTATTTTGAATGACTAGTAAGTCAAAATTATGCAACCAGGCGCATTCCTTGCTGTAATTGTGCTTGTAATAATAGGACAAAGATGAATTCGGCTTTGTATTCATATTTACTGGCTGCCAATCAAGGTCACATAGTTAAAGTTAACTGTTAAGTTCAGCACTAGAGATGGGCACGAAACGAACAATTTTTCGTTTCTGTTTTCGTTTTTTTGTTTTGTTACACAACGAAACGACAAATGAAATTTGTCTCCAAAATGAAACGAAACAAACAGAAACACCAGAAATTTTGTCGTGCGTTTTGTTTCCGTTACTGCAATACAGTGAACTGCTTTAAATGCTAAAAAAAAATCACAAAATTTGAAATAAATGGTAACAAAATGGTAACAAAATGAACGAAAACAAAAACGAATTTTTTGCAAAAATTCGCGAAAAACGGAAATGAACCGAAACGGACCCTCCAAACGACAAACCAGAAACGAAATGTCATTTTTTTTGATTCATGCCCATCTCTATTCAGCACAGCTCAAGGTGCTGAACTTAACAGGCAAAGCACAAAACGGCCTGGGTCCAAGCTTCCTCTTTCCCTGAATGAAGGACTACATATTTGCATTGACATGATTGCATTGACAGATTTCATAAGAACACTAGTGTTTTCCAAGTTGATTTTCATCCCTCATAATGGATTTTTTTCTTTTCTTTTTGCGTGCTCTTTCTAACTTCAATGTTACCTTTTAATGTTCTAAGATACCTTTTCAAACTCCCTGTTCTTAACTTGAATATGTCTTAAATGTTCTGGACT
>JAHTLZ010003542.1:78896372-78946661 GCA_023846285.1 Phrynocephalus versicolor
TGATATCACTCTCTGGAGTGCCATGAGTTCTTAGGATCACGAGATTTGTTCGTCTTCCCTTCCAGTGCCTCACAGAACTCCATGGTTGGTTCCGTGGAGTCTCGTCCCCAGTTAGGCCCCCAGAAATGTTTCTGGTTTCCATGGCTACGGTCTTCTCTCTGCAGGAAAGAAAGGCCAGCAAAAGAAAGGAAACCGTATATCTTAATATAAAGGATGGCTTTAACTGTGGAAGGGGAACTACAATACAGAACATGATGCAGGGGGAAGGTTTACACTTAATAATCTCTCTCTCTCTCTCTCTCTCTCTGTGGTGCCTTTACAATGCAGTGTACAACAACTGTATACACAGCAGCACATAGTTTATCTTGCTAAAATATTTCTAGTTTCTATGACAAATATAGTGGAATCATGAAGAGGACACACAGAAAGCACTTCTTGATAAGAAGTGTTTTGTATATCTCATTCTTGCCATAATGGATCTTTTTAACCACAATGGTTTATTTTATTTATTTATTTATTTATTTATTTATTTATTTATTTATTTATTTAATTATTTATTTAACTTGTATGCAGCCCACTACCCAAAGGTCTCTGGGCGGCTCACAATCAAAGTAAACAATTTAGACAATTAAAACATCAAATTGCAATAAAATTAAAACAATAAAACATTTAAATACAATAAATACAATATATTAAAACACTGCACTAAAATCGCCATCAGGACCCACAATAATCAGTTAAAAGACTTCTTGAACAGAAATGTTTTTACCTGGCACCAGAATGTCATCAATGTTGGCGCCAGGTGGGTCTCGCTTGGGAGGGCATGCCATAATCTGGGGGCAACTGCTGAAAGGCCTCCTTTCAACCAGGCCTCCTTTCCCCCTGAAAGCCATGTGCCGCCATGTTGATTCCAACTAACAACAACTCTTTCTAGGTTTTTCCCCTATGTTGGTTCGCCAGTCCCTCCTTCACAGGGTTCTCTGGGACTGTGCAGCTTGCCTGGTGCCACACAGGCTGGCTCTACTCCTGCAACTCATGATGGGGAACTGAACTCCCTGCTGGAGACATAAAATTTCTGGAAACTTTGTGGTAAAATGAGAAAAAAGCTTGGTTTCTTCCAATTTTTCCCCATTTTGTTCCAGTCTCCCACCCATGGCTTCAAAAATCCCTGAGATTTTACATCTTTACTCCCAACCAACAGTGGCTCCTGTTCGCTTAGCCATCCAGCTAGCTATTATACCATAAATCCAACTTTGCTGTTATCTTTTTTCATTTCTGTTCACTACTGCAAATTTATGGCACACTGGGATACTGGGAAATAACTATACAAAATTAATCCCTGCCATCTCCAAGGAAGCATTGTAAAAACTCCCAACGACAGACCCGGAGAGGCACTTTGTCAGGGAGGACAATACTCTGTGAGGTGAGCTGCCATCAGTATTATTGTGATACATCTTCTAATGTTCCTACGTACCTAGAAGCTAGAAGTAACAATTAATGGCAGTGTAGTTATCTGTCACTAGTTACTTACTGAGTAATGGGTCATATCACTACTAATTACAATGTTACTTTTTACATATACAGTGGACTCTTGTATGACAAACGGTTTGTATAACATAAAATCTGTACAACATAAAAAATTCCGGAGATAGGAGAAATTTGCTTAACAGAATCCTCTATGGGGCAAATCCATACAACATAAAAATGGTCGTGATGAGGGATTACTCCGTTTTCAATGCATTCCTATGGAAAATTTGTATAAAGGAAAATTTGCTTAACATAATTTCATTTGGAAAAAATTAATTCCTTTATACAAGGTACCACTGTAACTAGTTACTTATTGGGAAATGGGTCATGTATCTAGTAATTATAATGTGGTTTTTTTAGGCACAAAGAGTAATAACTAGATTACTTAGGTGTAATTAATAAAATCTAGTTACTATAAAAGGTAACTTTTAAAAGGCATTTTAAGCCTTTTCCAGGCTTTCTAGTTTCTACCATATCTTTATGAATCCTAAAAGGCTAAGGAACATTTGCCTGTTTTTTAAAAAAATACTTTCATAAATAAGAATGAGTTTGGAATAGTTGCTGCGGTGTCAAAACAGGGTGCAGGTGATGTTGATTCAGATCCTGACTTTCTGGGGCAGTAATCGCAAACCACTCCTTGAACATCTGAAACATTTTGAAACACCAACATTTTGAAACAACATAAGTTGGAAGCCGTGAGATGGCATGTAACAACAACAGACTTCTATGGATATTTCCAAGAGAGAATATCGAAATTGGCCATTAGAAAGAATTAAGGAGCATTTCCCTGCATTTTTCTTACAATCACGACATGTCAAGTTAATAGCACGCAACACGGCAAATTAATTGTGCACTAGAGTGATGGCAACCTGGCTGACCAGAAACCGTAAGTGAATGCAATATGTCCTTTTAAAAATATAACGTTCTGAGCCCTGCATATGCCTCCCTCTTTTTTTGCCTCTGCAAAGCCATGTCCTCCTAAAGCAGATGTCGAACCGCAAAAAGGCAAAAAGAAAACCGTCAAGAGAAGGATCTGTGTGTGTCTGCACGGATGTCGGAAATAGGCATCACATTTGTCTGCCGGAGAAGCGCGCTGGGGCTTCCCTCACAGCAGCCGGCAGCTCACTCATGTGCGTATGACTCAATTAGTCAGTCCATCATGACAAATACGCACAGGCAACTTCCAAAGATGACTGAGCAAATGCTGCTGGTTTAGCGCAGCCCTGAGAACCTTCTTCTGAGGAATGGCCAGGCAAAAGCTGCCTTGTTATTCAAAAGTGGCAGTGTCGAACAACCACAAGACACAACACAAGTTGTGTGTGTGTGCGTGTGTGTGTGTGAGAGAGAGAGAGAGAGAAGGAATCTGTGAATTCTGCATTTTTTAAAAAATGCAGCCCGACAACTGAAGGACTAAACTTTGCTCACCCCTGATCCCCTGATTTAAACCAACCTAAAACAGATATCTAAACACTTTTCCTTTCCATTTTAATATATCTCTGGAAAACCTGTGGGTGGTTAAGTGTCTCCAATCTCCATGGGTAATGGAACCCTTGGGAGCCCCACTGCAATCAGGGCCGGCGCTTCCATTAAGGTAAACTAGGCAGTTACCTAGGGTGCCAAAATGGAGAGAGGGGGCTGGACAGCCCGCTGCCTGCCGCCCCTGTCCCCCACCCTCTGCCCCCCGCCGGCCAGCCACCCGTCACTGTCCATCCATCGCTGCCCGTCGTTGCCCACCTACCCACCGCCGCCCACGCCCATTGCCGCCCACCCCCGCGCCCGTTGCTGTCCCCCACCATCTGCCCCCCTCAGTCCTTGTTTTTTTAACAACCTTGCATGCTGCCCTCAGCTTGTTTGACAGGGATTTTTCTGGGCTGGGGCGACTGTCAATCTATCCACCCCTGACCAATGGTTCCTTCCCACCTCCAAGTTCAAGAACAGCTCCGCCCCTCTACTGAGTGTTCCCCTTCCCCGCTCTTTAGTCCGTTAAAGCCTCTTTGATTGTTCGCTGCTGCTCTGTTCACAACTGCAAGCCGTGAAATATTTGCAGCCTTTCTCCTACGAATGTCTCAGCATGGATTGCTGAAAACTTTAATTGCCAATTCATGAGAAAGGGGTGGGCTAGCTGGGAAACTTGGAGCTATTCTCCTCCATGGATTTCTGCAGCTCTGCCATGTAGCAAAAGAAATTTTGCCAAAAAAAAAAAAATCCCCAAATTCTGTAACTCCCTTCCCAAAATGTCCAGGATCCTTCCCTCAGCCATTCAGACCCCTGTCCATGAGGACTAGAGGACAGCAAGAACCACAGCCCAGAAAAGTAACTTTTTTATGACCTGACCCAAGCTAAGTGTTGTCTATACTGGCTGAGAGAGTCTACCAAGGATTTCAAACAGAAATCAATTGCTCTCCTCTCAGGAGATGGCAGGGATTAAACCTAAGGCCTTTTGCCTGGAAACCAGCTGCCCTACAATGTCACGGAGTTCCTCAGAAAGAGAAGCCGAGAAAGGGGAGGGGTGGAATGCCCTAATAAAGGGAAGGGTTTTATTTTGTTTTATTTTCTGACAATTGCCCAAAACAGTCACGGAAAAGCCGCAAGTGCTTTTTGCTGGGTGCTGGTAAATCTCTCTCGGCCCGTTTTCAGGGCTGGCTTCTTGAGAGATGCTTGAAGGAGAGGTGTACGGGCTCACGCTGGCACTTGTTCAGCCAGGGCGGCTGAAAGCTCAGGGTTGGATAGGCCAATGGGAACACCGGAGGAAATTAAAATTCTTCTCAGTTAATCTCCAAACCTCTCAGCAGCGGGAGAAACCTTATCACGCCGTCTGAACTTTTTAGATTGTGGCACTCAGAGGTCTAATAGGCATTGGCTTTCCTTGACGTCCTGAGGGCTTCTTTCAGACTCAATTCCTGGCCTTTTCGTTAAGGACGCTATCTGATGCTCTTCAGTCGAGTGAGAACTCAGTCAGACTTGCAGCTCTTGAGAGGGACCGTCCACGCTTAACGCACCTGCTGTCTAGCCGATCTGTGAAGGACGGCGGAGAAAAAGGCCTAGTGTTCGGAATCCACATTGACTCTGCCCCGGAGGAGGTAGGGATGGTGTGCGGGACCCCCCTCCCACATCAATTGACAAAAGGCCGCAGAAGGGAATGTCCAGGTGCAGAATTTCCTGAGAAGCCCCATTTTCATCTGCACATTTGCAAAGCCCTCGAGGAAGGGTGTGCGTGCATGTGTGCTGCAATCAGAGAAAGCAGAGGTGTGGCTAAATAAGTTTTTTTTTGGGGGGGGGATGTAGGGGCAGGTGGTGCGGGAGCTACTGTAGCCCTCTGCTTCGTCCATGACTGGCAAAACTAATGGGGAAGGGCCAAAATGTTGAGATAATTTTTACCTAGGTGTCCAATTTCTATAAAAGCAAAGCAAGGCAAAGTGTTCTGCTTATATACCACCCCATTGCACTTCAAGCACTCTCTGGGCGGTTTACACTTTAATTATGCAGGCAACACATTGCCCCCCACCCACCCCAAGCAGGCTGGGTACTCATTTTACCGACCTTGGAAGGATGGAAGGCTGAGTCAACCTTGAGCCGGCTACCTGGGATTGAATCCCAAGCCGTGAACACAGTTTTAGCTACAGTACAGGCATTTAACCACTGCGCCATGAGGCTCTTACATTATAATATATTTAGAAAACAGAATTGCAGCTCTTGGTGCAGAAAGCAGGTTATTTTTGTGCATATCCTGGGCTTTCTACATTCTGAGGCAAAGTAGAGTAGGAGAGGTCAGACATTTCCCCCTACACATTATATCTAATTTTTGCAATTTACTCCAGTGTTATTTCCCGGTGGCTGCTTCTCTTGCTGTTTTAATCATCCTTCCTCTCAAACAATCTGGCAGCCTGTCAGATCTATCTAGATGGCAATTTCATGAAGTCAATTCAGAGGGAGGGCAGGTCCTTGCCATCACTCTCACTTGTCTTTGTGACTCACCACGTAGCCATATCTCGGGGCTCGAGGGCCTTACTGCAAAACCAATCCAGTGAGTGTCTCAATATCAGAAAGAAAAGCATGCTGGCATTTGGGTCCTGTTATCATTGTTTATTTAATCATCCCTGTTGAGGCTCCTCTGGGTAGCCACCCCGAGAACGGTCTGTATGTCCTCTACAAGAGACAGGGCCTTCTTGGTGGTGGCTCCAACCTTCTGGAACCAGCCTCACCCCCAGTTGATATTTAGGAGGCAATAAAAGATATGGATCTAGGGAGGTGTCCCTGGCTAATCATTTATCCTTTTCCTCCATCCTTTCTGGCCTCTGTATGACTCTTTTGCGCCATTTCCCTAATTGTTACGTGTAAGTGGTGTTTAGTGTGTGTTTTTAAAATTTATTCCATGTTTTATTTTGTTGTAACCACCTGCGGCACCAAAGGAATGGTATAGAGATTGATTAAATGAATGACCGAACGACCTAACAACCGAACGAATAAATAATCCTGGCATGCAGTTGCAACCCGCTTTGAACTCCATGTAACAGTTTTCCCACTGGGGCACCTAAAAAGCAGCCTCTGTTGTAGACTTGAGATTCACCACCATGCAGAAAGAAACTGATCACTAACACCCTACTTCAAATCACTCCCAACAAAGCTGAATCATGCTTTCACTTCGGGGAGTTAAATAGGCGTTGGTTTGGGGCCGTTATGGTGAGTTTAAGGGAGAAGGCAAAAATAAGTGTGTCAGCTTTCTCATCTCTCCCCCCCCCCAGCATAACAGCTGAAGGACGCAAGTATGTCTCATTATGGGATGGATTCCCAGGGCATATAGAGAGAAGAGCTGTTTCGCTTTGGACTTTCGGTCACATGGTAGGTGGATTTCTCTTCGCCTGCCCTGATTTATATCTGCAGTGAGTCGACTTCATTATAGGAATCCCCCCGGGGGAAAGAATCCAGGGGAGGAACAGAGGGTTTCCCTGTGATGGATGAGAGAAGAATATTCATTAAGGAACACTAGCACATCTACTTGCCTTATTCTCATTTCTCGGGTGAACGACAGCAAATCTTGCTTGTAGAAGGCAGCAAGGTGGCAGGCGAATACCTCGGCCACATAGCAGAGGCTACATTTCTGCTGAGCAGATGTCTGTCCTTTGCTAAACAATCTTCCTTTCTGTCATCTTGTACAGCTCTCTAATTGCTTTAGGCCCCCAATTTGATAGGAGGGAGAATTTCTATGTAAAAGAACTGCCCAGAAAAGCTAGGGTAGAGGTGCTCTGGTAGAGGTACAGCTTTAGGCAGGAGGATTATGGTGCCACGAAAGGACAGCCAAAGATTCAGAAAAGATTGATGCCAGATTAGGCTAAAGCACTAGGTCGCTAGCACCTGGGGAAAGACAAATTTTGTGCCCCTGAAACATTTTGCCCCTGGCACGACTGTCTCTGTGCCCCCACGTGATGCTCCTGCTACCCCGCTGCTCCTGCCCCCTTTCCCACTGCCCTGCTGCCTCCTCCTCCTCCATCGTGACCCATGAGCGATCATAACATAAGAACATAAGAAAAGAGCCATGCTGGATCAGGCCAAAGGCCCATCTAGTCCGGCTTCCTGTATCTCACAGTGGCCCCACCAGATGCATCTGGGAGCGCACAAGACTAGATATCTGCCTCCTGATACCACTCCCCTGCATCTGGCCCTTGAAGTACCCCGGTTTTAAGCCTGGCGATTACACATCTCCATCATGGCTTGTAACCTGTGATGGACTTTTCCTCCAGGAATCTGTCCAATCCCCTTTTGAAGGCATCCAGGCCAGTTTCGAACTGCTAGGTTAGCAGGAGCTGGGGTTAACAGCGGGAGCTCACTCCACTGCGTGGCACCCAGGATTCGAACCGCTGAGCTGCCAACTTTGTAGCCGACAGTTTTCAGTGCTCTAGCCTGCTGAGCCACCATGCCCCAGTGTTGTGGGTCATGATCTGGTGCCAGGGGGCCTCTATCTGGCACCATGAAGCTGTGAATCGCCCCTTTGCAGCTCCACCACCTGCCCGTTGCCCTTGCCGCCCCCCTTCCTGGTCCTGCCATTGATTCTTCTCCTTCCTCCTACAATGCTGCCATCTTGAAAGAACGGCCAAAACTCCCTTCCAGAAGCAGGGGCATCCTTAGACGGAGGCTTGCACAGAGACTGCCACCCTAGCTCTAGTACCCCCACCCCCAAAGCGCAAGTCACAATGCTTTTTCTTTTGAAGGCTCGTCATTTAAAGCTTAATTTCCTTCACTGGTACAGTGACCCCCCCCCCCACCTATCCCGGGGGTTAGGGACCCGACCCGACCCACGATAATTGAAAATCCATGATATGCGGATGCAGGTTGGGTCAGGCCTGGGGCACCTAGCTGGGGGCTCTTGTACTTATCCCGCAGCCTGGTGCTGCCCTGAACGGGCCTGCAAGGGCCTTCCTGGGCCTTCTGGAGGCCCTAAAAGGCCTCCCTGCAAACCGGAAGTCATTTCTGAGGCCTCTGACAGGCCTTTCTCCCCTTACCCCAGGCCTTTCCCCGCTTATCCCAGGGGGTCTTTTTTCATATACTGTGGTTCCGCGATATAGCGGACCTGCAGTATATGAACCGCGAATGGGTGGGGAATCACTGTACAATCTTGCCCGGGCATTAATTTATGACGTTCCTAAGCAGGCCTTTCATGGATTTTTCTTTCCTTCTGCCAGCTTTTTGTGCAGGGACAGGACTTTTTCTATCAGGATGTACTTAAGATAAAAAAAAATTGGAGACCATTCTTAGAGGAAGTGCCTGGGCAGAAACCCCTGTCTTATCCTGACTTCTGTTAGATTTAGCTCAATCAGGGACTCTCTTTTTGCTGGGTTTGAAAGTCTGCTGCTGCGGTTTGCAACCAACACACACACAAACAATATGTGCTTTCAATTCTGATTACACCCCCTTCCCCCTTACGTGAGAAGGTCCCATGCTTCCGTTTTCTCACTGCCAAGATCTCAGCAGAAGTAGATTGGTTAATGGAGCTGTACAAAAACTGACAAAATCAATAGACCAAGAGTAATCAAGATGTTAGATCGGTTTCTCTTATCAACGGCAGAAACGCTGACAAAAATCACGGTTGGAGGTTGGGAAGGCAAGTATTAATTAACACAGCCTGGAAAACAGGGCGAAGGCCAAGAGTCAATGAGCATATGCATCTCTATCTCTCTCTCTCATTCTCTCTCTCGTTATATCTATATCAGGCCTGCCCAACAGGTAGACCGGGGGCTACCAGTAGCCCGTGAAGGGTTCAAAAGTAGCCCGCCAGCCATCAATAAAAAAAAACGTGAGGGGAGAAGTTCTCCACACCGTTGCTCTACTTACATTTTTTTTTTACTTATGAGCATATGCTCGGAACAGATAAAATTCATAAGTAGAGGTTTTAGTGTAGTAGCCCTCAGGCACTTTCGTTCGGAAAAAGTAGACCTCGGCCTATTCAAAGTTGGACAGCCCTGATCTATATCTATATCTATATATAAATATGCTCATTGACTCTTGGCCTTCGCCCTGTTTGCTAGGCTGTGTTAATTAATAATTGCCTTCACAACCTCCAACCTCCAACTTATCTTCACAACCTCCAACTGCAAAATGTAACAACTCTTTGCCCTGAACAAACATTGAAAAAAGATGGAAAAAACATAATTTCTTTTTATTTTGTTTTTTTTCAAAAAGGCTCTAGAGATCATTGAAATGTTATCACATTTCTAAGGCAGTCTCGTGGATTACAGCATTTTTCCATGGATAAGTCGAGGAGAGAATCACATAATTTTGAAACTACAACTTTGGGTTGGGAAACTGGGGGTTGTCTTATACATGGAGGTGGAAAAAATATGATCCAGAAGAGACCAGTGGTTCCCCAAGTAGTCTATAGAGATCCCCAGGGCTCTATTTCAACTTGCAGGGGGTCTGTGACAGTGAGGAAAAAAACTGGGGGTCCGTGAAATGTCAATTGGGGTCCATGTGAGCGGGTCTCATTTAGACAGATCATCAACCTATAGACAGAAAAATATGATATATGGACTCAGTGATATCAATTATAGCAAAGAAGAATCTGTGATGCCAAAGATCTCTTTAACTACATTTGCCAGAATCCTCTAATGCTTGCTCTATGACATCTGTATGCTTCCAAAAACTCTGTCTTGTTGTCATTTTAAAAAACACCTATGGGAGAGAAACAGAAACAGCTATAATGGGGTGGTGATATGTAGTGCCCTGATTGGGAGACCGACCACTCAAAGTCCATGCAATCACCCTTCTACAATCACACACACGCGCAAACACATGCACACTGGTGCACAAGCGTACATTTAATCCTGAACGGGTTGCAATATTTCAGTAAAGTATAGTATATAAAACTACATCGCCTTCTTTTATTAATTTGTCCACTCATTCAGCACTTATTCGTCTTAGTAAACCTGGAAAATTTAGCAAGCTGAGATGAGTGAGAGAAGTTAGAAAAAGAACAAGACTATTCCAGAATGTTTAAAGGTTATGTAAATAGCAACAGTCACTCTCTATAGTTTCACAAAATGGATGGCGGAACATTTGCAAGAGAACGTACAGTGTATAGCACAGAGTCTGAGTCCTCCCCACTGATTTAGTAATTGGATTAACCAAGACTTTTCTTGGACTTTATTGGGGGGTCCAGCTGCCATTCACCTTCTCATTGTGAGCTCAGTCTACTATCACTTTCAACTTTCCCTTTTCTTCAGTTTGAATCACTGACCATCTTTTAACCCTCTCGATGCCAGCTAGGATATAAAGGATGCTCTGAGTGTTGACCCACCCAGAGGGGTGGCTCCTTGCTCTGCCCCAGCAGTCGCCCTGTAATTGCAAAGATGCTTTCCAGTAGGCCCATCTTTGTGCATTTGTCCAAAGGTAACACACGAGTCTAGAATTCAGCAGTGCAGATGTATTCCAGGGGTTCCATCAGTTGCATCCAACGACATTGTTCAGATCAGGGCCGGCGCTTCCATTAAGGCGAACTAGGCAGTTGCCTAGGGCGCCAAAATGGAGAGAGGGCACTGGCCAGCCTGCTGCCTCCCGCCACCCCCCACCGCTGGCCACCGCCGTCCATCCCCCTACCTCCCGCCAGCCGCCCGTCACCGTCCGCCCATTGCTGCCCATTGCCATCTGCCCCCGCCCCGCCGCCATCCACCACCCCCACTGTTGCCCACCCGCCACCCGCCACCCCCTGCCCTACCCACCCTCCCCTCCCCTCACCCCTCGCCTAGGGTGCAAAAAGACCTAGCACCGGCCCTGGTTCAGATACAAATGGATGTTCTAGGTTGAAGCGGCCAGGCAGGCAAGCAAAGTGTTTTGTGGACCAGAAACATGTCCAAGTTCATTTGCAAGGTTTTCTCCAAAAGGGCCATATAAATTTCCTAAGTAGGTAATAACAAGCAATACATCTAGCCAAACTGATTGTTAAACTGATTATTTATACATGATCACCTCCAGTTTCACTAAGCAATCATGAGCACCCGTATATTTTTTGACATTCCTAGTAAACAGTAGTGCTTTGTCGAATGACCTAACAGCATAAATTCACCTGGATCCTTCCTTGATGTCTTTTAAGAAACTTAAAACATTTTTTAAGCAACAGGCTTACCATAATCAGACAACTTAAGATCTAGTGAGAGTATCAGCCTTTTATTTGGAAGTTGAGTCATGGCTACTGGACTTCTTTTTCTTGAGAAACAGAACGTTTCACTGCTCATCAGTGTGAATACAGCTAGTGTGAGTCCTCCATCTTATAGTCAGCTTTGACCTCTTGTCACCCTGGTCTGAAATAGGCTCATAAGATGAACAATGGCCTGAATAGGCTTGTTAGGTAGACAATAGTATTCATAACCTTAAGGTGAACAATGGCCTAAGGTGCTGAAACCTATAAAGTATGGCTTGTTACTTAGCTATGGCCTTGGTGGCGAAGGCTTTTTGATTTGTCTGGCTATTGTTGAAAGCTCACTCTGATAAGTAGCAGATAGACTATGCCTGAAGCCCCCACCTCTTATATGTTATATAAGAGCCTTTATGACTACCTGTTCGGTCTATTTTAACTGTTTTTAATTGTTAATTTTTAAATTGCTAATTTTTTATTGTTTATATTTTTATTAAGTCAGGTTAATTTGGAACATTTTGTCATATTAGGTTTATGTTTTATTGTGTCCAGGGCCAGCACGTCCATTAAGGTGAACTAGGCAGTTGCCTAGGGTGGCAAAATGGAAAGAGGGTGCTGGCCAGCCTGCTGCCCTCCTGCCGCCCCCCCTGCTGCTGGCCACCGCCGTCCGCCCCCCACCGCCTGCCAGCTGCCCGTCGCTGTCTGCCCATCACTGCCCCGCCCATCACTGCTCGTCGCCGTCTGCCCGCCGCGCTCATTGCCGCCCACCCTCCATGCCCGTCGCCACCCACCCCGCCCCCCACCGCCGCTGCCATCCCCTCCCCCTGCCACCCCCTGCCCCGCCCACCCCGCACCTCACCTAGGGTGCAAAAAAAAAACTAGTGCCAGCCCTGATTGTGTCATAGGTCAGATGAGCACTATGCAAACTGAAATAATAGTAATAGTAAACACTTCCTAGGAGGTCACTTGGGTGAGATTCCGAGTGTCTACTGTAGGTGTTTGCTCAGGGCAGGAATAATCATGTTAAGTAATAATAATCAGAATAATTCATAACCTCTCAGCTGTTCCAACATGCAAAATACCAGTATAGCCCTCCCTATCTTTGGCAGACTAAAACTTATGTTATGAATAATTATTCATTTATTCCTTCATCAGGAAAACTGATGATAGGACTAATCTTTAACAGGAATTAAAATCCTGTCCAGCTTTTGGGATGCTCTTTAAATGTCTTCAGAACAATGGAGAAGAAAAAGGTACTGAGGCTGCATCCGTGGTGTGATCTAGCACTTCTAAATTTGTATAGATTTTGTGTTGGGGGGTGGGAGAGTCCATGCCTTAAGCCACATCATTAACAGTAATCCATTACTGTACAATTAGGACAGCCGTTTTTGGAACTATGCTCTGCAGAAGGTCGTCGGAGGTTCATCAGCAATGAGCACAAAGAGGTAGGCTTAGCAGAGGATCCGTGCAGGGAAATCCACCAAAGCTGGCAAGGAGCACGGCCCACCTCCTGCTACCTGTCTTCTTACCATGCAGCCCAACTTTACATGCCCAAAACACAAACAGAGGGCTAAGATGGGAAGGCTTAGAAGCAGAAATGCTGCAAGAGCTTCCCTTAATGGTAGAACTGGGAAGGAAGACCTATAGATACCTCTGCCCATATCTGGGCTGGGAGTGTATGTGTAAGGCCACTACCACACTTCCTTGAGCAGCCACTTTTTATTTTGCATTGCCTTATCTCCTCCTGCGGTCACGTGGTCGCTACAGCGGTTCGGCAGTGCGCACTTCAGTGGTTGCTTAGCAATCGGCTTCCCCGACTGAACCGCTTTAAACTGTGACAGGGAAACGGTAGAAACAGGGGGGAAACTGAAAAAAGGCGGCTTAGTATGTCCACAAATTCAGACAAATCGCTTTAAAAGGGGGTGCAGGAACCGATTTAAAAAAAAACACCACCCCCAGTGGTCGACACCTCCACGTTTAAGATGACCCTTACTTTTCTAACCCAAAATTACAGTTGTGCAACTGCACGATTCTCTCCTTGCCTTACTTCCGTGTATAAGATGACCCTCAATTTTTAGTCTAACAATTTTAGACCAAAACATAGTCTTGTACACGGAAAAATACTGTATGTTTCTGCCATCCAAGCAGTGTTCAATTGTTTACCTGTGCTTTTCGTGTTCTCTCACCCTTCTCTTGTCCCCGATAAAGGCATGGTTTGTTTTGTTTTAGTTTTTATTTTCCTGGGAGGCAGGAAACGTTTTCCTCAAAAAGTACATTTCCATATCAGAAGCTCCCAGTCCGAAGTTTTTAATTAACACACAACTATCAAACAAATGTTCAAAAAGTCTAAATTTGAAGGCTTTCCCCTGTCAAGCAGGTTTTCAAAGATGTGGCTTTTTGAAGTGCAGTTTTCATGTAACCCCTGCTGTCCATAATCATAATGAACGTTTACCCCCATCTGGAAGTGCCTTCACACACAGACCCAGAGACCCTCACACAGAATCTTGACAAGGGAAATGGGAATACTACAAAAACTCCCATTTGCGCACACCGGGTGAGCCTCTACCAAACGTTTTTCACAAAGAAAGCAGATGGAGGTGTCAGAAATGAAGGCCAGATTAGCGACTCACTCACTGTCTAGCCTTAGTACAAGACATGCTTCCTACAGCAGCTGCAACCTTCTCTTGTACAGGGACCCAAGTAACAGTCTACTCTCCAGGATGCCTTGAAAAAGAATCTCAAAATGTGGAATCTCAGTTAGGGGGAAGTAACTAAGGCTGGTACTTCACGTCCATCTCATTGCTCTTCATGGTCCCGCTGGGGACTGGTACGAAGAAATCTAACCGCACATCCATTGCATGATGAAGGGAGTTCGTCCCGACCACGCCCCCTGAACTGCGATCTAAGCGGGATGAGAGATTCCACTCCCTGGCCTCGGGAATCGGCTTGTTATGCTTCTTGTTCTGAGACGAGTGCCCGTGACGTAAGGCTCATCACACAATATTCCATTCTCCATCTAGTGGCAGGAGTGTGAAGTGCCATTCACCAGTACATTCTCAATGTTGTCAGCAATGCAGTGCTGAGAGATTAAAAGACAAATGCCTCAAACTCAGCTCCGTAACGCATTGGAGGCAAGGCTTCGGAGAATCAAAACATCAAAAAACGGAAGGTCGGGCCAAATACAACAACAACAGAGAACAAAGGCATGGAGTTTCACACCTCATCACGGAACAAGGACGTACGTTAACAGTCATGCCAGTATCATCCCTCACACCCGTGAGTACACAGGAACAGGGACAGAACCGCAAGAAGACCATGTGACTGCAACCGACATCAACACGCAACGAACTTCCTCTCGGGACGAGAGGGGATGTGAAGGAACCACTTGTCAGCATTCATATACAAAGGCATTCTGGCATTCCTGAGAAATCGGAACAAGCTCAGAGGAGGGCGACAAGGATGATCAGAGATCTGGGAAACCAAGCCCTATAAGGAAAGACTGAAAGAATGGATCGTGTTTAGCCTAGAGAAAAGAAGACTGAGGGGTGATATGATAGCACTTTCTCTCTCTTTTTGCATCTCCTAAGACTTGTGACAAGAAGATAAGCACCTCAGCTCAAGAATTCACAGACCTGCAAGACTTTATGGGTTGCTTTGTTCAAAAAGTGTTGGTGCAAACAAATGTTAAACTATGAACATCTACCGTAAAATGGCTACAACTGAGGAAAAAAAACATTCAAAGGGAGAGTAATCCGCAGGTCTGGATGAAAGCCACCAGGAGTGATTTTACAATACCAAAAGCCACCTGAGAACCACCATTTGAAAACAACAACAACAACAACAACAACACAGACATTGACTATGTCTATGTGGTCGAAGGTGGAGAAACACAACAAAATCAAGAGTGCATGGATTTGTGCCTTTGCTGCATCGTTGTCCAAAACAATGCCTGTTGCATCAGCGACTTCTTGACGAGGAGCTTACCTGGTCCGTTTCGGTAAATGTGCTCTGCTCATCGTCTTCAATATCAGACTCTTCCACGGCAATGGGGACACATATGGACAGGTTTGGGTTGGTCATGAAGTCATCGTTGTGGTCAGGGGTCGCTGGCGGCTTCACCTGGTGTCTTCCATCCTCACCTGTGTGGTTCTCCTGGGGATGGTTCTCCTCCTCTTTCCCAAAGTCCATTGCATTGTGGTTGTTGATGCAGTTGTGGACAACCGCTGGGTTCTGGGCTGCCAGCTTCAACATGACTTTCTTCTCCGCCGACGCCTTGGGTTGCCATAGGACGTTGCAGCAGAAATCCCACATGGCGCGCTTGGCATAGTTCAGCCCTCTGTTGATTCGCGCAAAGGCAAGTTGCAGGTTGTTCATCTCCCCATCCTCGTCCGGCGCAGAAAGGTTATCGGCACTGAACGAACTCAACAGCAAGGCCAGGAACAGGTTGAGCACCTGCAAATGAAATGCAAGGGTGTTAATCATGCTGAGTGTTAACATTCATATATTCACATCAGCTCCTATTGGGAATTCATATATTCTGCAGGGTCTCATTCCAACATAATGCAGCTCAAGTCAATAATTGAATGGGATGGCAAGAGGGGAGCATGATGTGAAATTAACCAGTGATGCACTGTGGCCCACATTTTTAACAAAGAATAAGTGAGACTGCAATAAAACATCGCAATGTCCTTAAGTTCTTCCAGTCAGCATCACAGCAAATTCAACCTGTCCTTCAACCCCCACCCCCACCCAATTTATCCAACCAGCTCTGTTTATACACTTCTCATCTCCATTTTTAAAATATGTGTGTCACTGGAGTGGTTAATCCTCTCTGGATGTTAGTCCAAACCTTGAGGGAGTTACCCAAGGATCTGAACGCCACCTCTGCAATAGATTCAGCACCTTGTATAGTTCATGTAGAGTTGGGGCTAAAACCTGAAGTAACAGCAGAACCATCAGTATCTGTTGCCGTGTGTTGTATGTGTCTTTATGTGTATGGTAAACACCACCATGCTTGATCCCTTCTCTGCTCAAATATTTTGCATTTGCATTGATATCTATGGACAACTTGCTAGTCCATTCATGGGGCTGTTTTAAAATAGCTTCTCTATATCACCTTGGAAGCTGCATGCCCTCAAAATAGGATTCTTTCTACACTTAATATGTATGATTTGCCTCTTCGGATACCATGTTTTTGCATCTTGCCCACCCAGTATTCTATGCCATTGAATTACTATTAGAGATGGGTTTTTTGTTTCGGAAGTGGTCAGCTTCCAAAATGAAACAGGGGAGCCCAGCTGATGTTCAGAGCCGGAGGAAAGTAATCAACCATTCCCTTACCTTGTGTTGGGATTGTGTGGGGCTAAACTCCAATGAGGAAGAAGCCTCTGACATCATTTTTCCTTCTCCCTGGCACTGGCCAATCAGGAGCTGTGCAGGGAAATGCATCATCCCACCTACCTGTCTGATTGGCCAGTGCCAGGGAGAAGAAAAGATGACATTGGAGTGATTGGTTGATTACTTTCCTCCTGTTCCAAACACTGGCTGGGCTCATGAGTTTCATTTTGGAAGCTGACAACTTCGGAAACAAAAAGCCCATCTCTAGTTAGGGCCTGTTTTGAGGCTCAGTTCCACTCTGCAGTCCAGTATATTTTAAAATCATCATAGTCCAGCGAAAACACTGAACACCAATGATTGGATGGAAAGCATAAGTCTGTTGACTGCTCTCTCTAGTGCATGGCTGTTCAGCTTTGAACAGGCCAAGGTCTACTTTTTCCAGCCTAAAGTGCCTGAGGGCTACTACACTAGAACCTCTACTTACAAATTGTATCCATTCCGAGCACATGCTCATAAGTAAAAACTTTTGTAAGTAGAGCAACGGTTCCCCATAGGAATGCATTGAAAACCAATTAATCTGTTCTGGAGGGAACAGATTTCAATGTCCCATGGTCCTTGAACTGCCCCGCTTGGCTGTGACAGTGGGCTGACAGACCCAGAACTTTGCTGGGGTAGTGGTGGTCTTTGGGATGGGGGTGGGAGGGGTGGAGAACTTATCCCCTCACTTTTTTATTGATGGCCAGCAGGCTACTTTTGAACCCTTCATGGCCTACCAGTAGCCCATGGTCTACCTGTTGGACAGGCCTGCTCTAGTGCATGGGTAATGTGTTTCTGCCCCCCCTCCAGTTACACAAGTACTGGAAAACTTGAACCAGACACAGAGAAACTGATTAGGCATGTTTGTACGGCAAAAGGTCTACCAGTGATTTTGAGCTAGGATAATTCAATAGACCTCCCCCATCACAGGATTCTGAATACCTGGTGAAAGAGAATACAGGGTTGCTGCTATTTATCTTCTAGCCTTGGTAAGTGGGGAAGCTCAACAAACATCATAGAATCATAGAGCTGGACGAGACCTCAAGAGCCATCCAGTCCAACCCCCTGCCATGCAGGAACCCCCATCACAGGATGCCCGACAGATGGCCATCCAGCCTCTGCTTAAAAACCTGCAAAGAAGGAGACTCCACCACCCTTTGTGGCAGCATATTCCGCTGCCGAACAACTCTAACTGTCCTGAAGTTCTTCCTAATGTTCAAATTGGATCTCTTTTCCTGTAGTTTGAAACCGTTGCCCCGAGTTCTAGTCTCTGAAGCCATGGAAAACAAACCAGTCCCCTCTTCGATACGACATCCCTTCAAATATTTAAACATGGCTATCATATCCCTTCTCAGCCTTCTTTTTTTAAGGATAAACATTCCCAGCTCCCTAAGCCGTTCCTCATATGAATAATACTTCCAGACCTTTAACCATCTAGCTTGCCCTCTTCTGGACCCGTTCAAGGTTGTCAACATCCTTTTTAAATTGAGGTGCACAGAACTGGACACAGTACTCCAGGTGGGGTCTGACCAGAACAGAATAGAGTGGTACTATAACTTCCCTTTATCTAGACACTATGCTTCTGTTGATGCAACCAAGAATCACATTGGCTTTCTTGGCCACCACATCACACTTCTGACTCATGTGCAAATTGTGGTCCACCTAGACTCCCAGATCCCTTTCACATGTACTATTCTCCAGCCAGGTGTCTCCCATCCTACATCTGTGCAATTCTGGCTTTTTTTTAACCTAGATGCAGCACCCTACATTTCTCTCTGTTAAAACCCATTTCGTTAGCTTTGGCCCAGTCTGTCAAGGTCGTTTTGGATTTTCATCCTCTAGGGAATTAGCAAACCCTCCCAATTTAGTATGATCTGCAAATTTAATCATCATACTCTTGATTCCTTCATCCAAGTCATTAATAAAGATATTGAATAGCAACAGACCCAGAAAAGAACCCTGGGGCACCCCACTGGTCACATCTCAAGTTGAAGAGAAGCCATTTATGGTCACCCTTTGGGTGTGATCAGTCAACCAATTACAAATCCACCTAACAGTAGCACTATCTATCCCACACTCTACTAACTTATTTTTAAGTATACCATGGGGAACGTTATCAAAGGCCTTACTGAAATCTAGATAAGCAATATCCACAGCATTCCCCTCATCCACCAGTCCTGTAACTCTATCAAAGATACCATGACCCACGTTCAATCCCAACAGGCTCAGGTAGCCAGCTCAAGGTTGACTCAGCCTTCCATCCTTTTGAGGCTGGTAAAGTGAGTACCTGCCTCGGTGGGGGAAGTATTGCTTACACAATTATGTTGTCAACTATTTGAGAGAGCACTGTGGGGTAGTACATAAGCAGCATACTTTGCTTTTATAAAAAAAATATCCAGTGGAACACGGTTTCTTGAAGAGAGGAAAAGTAGAACACAACTGCTCTAATCAACACATTAAAAAGTGCAACCTCCAGTTTAATCATGGCACCTCTATGATAAGCCTATGAAAACTTAATATATCAAACTCACTCTTCTTAGGAACACAGGACACACACACACACACACACACACACACACAGAGAGAGAGAGAGAAAGAGAGAGAACTTTCCCAAACATATGATTTCACAAAAGAGGAGAAATGCTGGTTTTTGTATGTGAGCACAACCCCTCCCCCCCCAAACACAATTGCTTTTCGGCCATTTTCCTTATAGGCCTCCATTTGGGAAATGAATGACCTACTTAAGGACAACGCTGACATATGGCGAGAGAGTGCCTTCGACCACTGCAATCATAGCCTCGTTTTTCCAAACGAAATGCATTTACATTGGGCGATGCTGAGTTAATGAAAGTGCTTCCCAAATTAGGCGCTTTTACAAAGAGGCAAGCAAGAGAGACGTTTTGTGCGTTGTTATATTTATATCTCAACACAGAAGTGCAGATGCCGTTCTTCTGGAATGACGGGTCTTTCAGTCTCCCACCGTGAAAGCCTAATCTAGCAGAGCGGGCACTTCTTGTTCACCTGCCGAAGGCTCCTCGGTTCTTCTCACGTCTCAGAACAAGCTCCCATGTTCTGGTGTCCAAATAACAGGTTAAGTTGCAGGTGGCAAGCACGTTCCCCTTTATCCCAATAATACCAAGAGCGGTAGTTCTCGGGAGAATGGTCCTCCAGCCCCAGCTTTCTCCCTGACTCAAGGGTTTTCTCTCACTTTTTATTTATTTATTTATTTATTTATTTATTTATTTATTTATTTATTTATTTATTTATTTTTAAGTTTATATACCGCACCGATTTTCCCCAAGGGAACTCTGGGCGGTTTACAAACAGAGCAACATAAACTCTTAAGAACCCCCACACAATCAAATCAAATAATACACGACAAAAGAAAAAAAGAAAAGAGTCTGACAGGAGACACAGATAATAACAGAAAACAACAATCACAAGGGACACAAACAGGCATTACCGATCGCCATAATTATGGGAATGATTCTTATGTATATTTTATGTATATCTATTTTGGAAATTGGTCATTGACTGCAATCAAGTCTGCCCACCCGCCTGTCTGTCTGTCTGTCTGTCTGTCTGTCTGTCCATCTCTCTCTCTCTCTCTCTCTCTCTCTCTCTCTCTCTCTCTCTCTCTCTCTCTCAATATCCCCCTTCCAACCAACTAGTACAATAGTCCTCAAATGTAAATCCCCAGATGTTCTTGGACTCAAACTCCCAGAAGCCTTCAGCACTAGCTCTGCTGACCAGGATCTCTGGAAGTTGTAGTCCAAGAACATTTGGGAAACCAAGGTTGGAAAGCAGAAACAGTGCCCAACGAACCTTGGCAAAGGTAGTAGAGTGGGAAGCCCAATGGGAGCCAACCAAGTGATTTCTCTGTGTATCAGTGAATTACGTGAGGTAATTTCTTACGTTAAGAAATTGCCACTAATTAGCAAAGTGAGGGTTGCATGCCTTGTGACCAGAAATGGCATCAGCACTTTATTAATTAGTATCATTTTGCCCCCGCTCCTTATGTAGTGCTTCCATCTCAGACTGGGAAATGGAGTGGCTTTGGGGGTCTATGTGTGAGCACTTTAGTTCCTACCTGGAACAACAATTTGAGCTGCCACCACACCAGATAAGGAAGAACACCTTCTCTACTGCTCTGTTTATCTATTAGAATTTACCCCAACTCCCCCCACCATACACTCCTTTACAGGAACTCTCACAGTGGCCAAGTTGTGCGGTAAGAGCCACGGGGGCTCGGTTGGAGCCATAAAACCCTTCTTATTCAGGTGGTGTTCCATGTATGCAGCACAGAAGGTTACATGATTTCTTCATTTTGTTTGGTTTAATTACTAAAATCGGTGTCTAAGAACCCTCACAAGCCAGCATGACCTTAATTACACTGCCAGGACTTGAACTGAAGTATCCTGTCATTATGAATCCATCAGACACTCGCCGTAATCACCGTGATTAGCCTGAACGCTCTTGCACATCAACGGGAAAAGTCTCTATTGTCCAGTGAAAGCCCTTCCGTCATCCACAGATAGCAGCTTGAATTCAGCACAGGGGCCAAAACAAAACCCGACATGGGTATGGGAACAAGCGAGTTACAAAATAGTGGTGTGTATGTGTGATCTCTCCCACCCTCTGTTTCCCACAATGTACATTTGGGGTGGGACAGCCCAAAACATTTTGGGCAGGAAACTTCTCTCTCTCTCTCTGTGTGTGTGTTGCATTGTTACAGTCCGACTGTACGTAACCCCATGTCCACGAAGTTTTCTTGGCAGGAGTACTGGAGTGGTTTGCCAGTTCCTGCTCCAGGCACCTACAGCACCTGGTATTCCCTGGTGGTCTCCCATCCAAGTACTCACCAGGGCCCACCCTGCTTAGCTTCCAAAATTAGGCGAGATCGGATGTGCTTAGGGCTTGCCTAGCCCCTAAAATTGACATGATGGGGTTCCTGTCCCCATTCTCCTCCAAGAATTCAAGTGCCCACTCATTCTGTGATCCCAGCTGGCACAATGAAGAAGTGCTGTGTGCTCCATAACCAGCAGCAAGGAGGCAGAAGATACTAAATAAAATATCTTGGTTTTGTAGCCAGGGAGCAGAAGGCTATACCTATTTTTTAACAACCTTTCAAAAAAGCCCGAAATGCTTGATGTTCATGTTCTAGTACAGGTCAAATGGACAAAAGAGAAATCTCTAGATTTTTTTCAGAAGCGATAAAACTGGAGCATTTCTCTTTTGTACTAGTTTCACCCAAAAGTAGAGTCTTACACTCATTGTGGGAGATGTTCATTATGTCCTCCTACCCATTCAAGGTCTTTTTTATAATGCTATGTGCTGCCAAGATGGAACCGAATCATGCTGGCCGTAGCAGGGTGTTCAAGGAGTAGTTTCACCAGTTCCACACACACCTCAACGAAGGGAGTGGAATTCCAACCCAAACCTTCCGAGTTCTGATCCATCGCACACTGCCAACATTTTTAGCCCTGTCCATTATGGTGGTGGTGGTGGTGGGGAAATAGACTATATAGTGTTTAGAACAGAACTACCTTCCCTTTCATCTTTCTTGCAAAACTCCATGCTGCCTGGAAATCTAGGGCTGAAGATTCTTCCTCTACAGCTGCTTTTGTGGGAATACAAAGGACCATAATGCAAAAGAGAAGATCACTTCCTTATTCCATTGGATTTTGCCATTGTAAAAGTCTGCCATAATGTTGCGTGGTCCTTTTCCATGACATTTTTTGTCTCACCACACACATCTTGACAGGCATATATGTCAAGGTCAAAACTCCTCTAGCAACTTGACTTGAGATGAACCCCAGAAACAGTTGGGGTAGGAATACTGAATATTTGAACTATGTTTAGTCAAGGCCTGTGACATCCAATTATTCCCTCTACGTTGTCTTAAACACTCAATTGCTTGGGTATGGTGCTCAATATGAGAAACACTGGCATCAAAACTCAATATAAGAAGGGTAAAATTGTGTACAATTCTGGTCACCGCATCTCAAGAAAGACATAGTGGAACTGGAAAAGGTGCAGAAGAGAGCGACTAAAATGATTACTGGGCTGGGGGACCTCTCTTATGAGGAAAGGCTAAAACATTTGGGGCTCTTTAGTCTGGAAAAAAGACACATGAGGGGGAAATATGATTGAGACGTACAAAATAATGCAGCCCTGAGTCAAGTGGATAGAGGGACACTCTCCTCCCTCTCACAAAATACCAGAACTAGGGGACATCCACTCATATGGTGATGGCATCTGGCCTGGATACCTTCAAAAGGGGATTGGACAGATTCCTGGAGGAAAAGTCCATCACAGCTTACAAACAAAAAATTCCGGGCATGAGTAAAGTGGATAGAAGGACGCTCTTCTCCCTCTCACAAAATACCAGAACTAGGGGACATCCACTCAAACTGAGGGCTGGGAGAGTAAGAACAGACAAAAGAAAATATTTTTTCACCCAGCGTGTTGTTAGTCTGTGGAACTCCCTGCCACAGGAGGTGGTGATGGCATCTGGCCTGGATGCCTTCAAAAGGGGATTGGACAGATTCCTGGAGGAAAAGTCCATTACAGGTTACAAACCATGATGGAGATGTGCAATCTCCAGGCTTAAAACCTGGGTACTTCAAGGGCCAGATGCAGGGGAGTGTGGTATCAGGAGACAGATATCTAGTCTCGTGCGCTCCCAGAGGCATTTATTGGGCCACTGTGAGATACAGGAAGCTGGACTAGATGGACTCTTGGCCTGATCCAGCATGGCTCTTCTTATGTTCTCATCCTGTGGATGACAGGGGCCCTATTTTATTTTATTTATTTATTTTGAATATTTTTACCCCACCTTTCTCCTTGGAAAAGGACCCAATAATGAGGAACAATATACAGCCCAGAACATTTAAAACATACTTTAGTCAGGAACAGGGAATTGGAAGAGGCATCTTACAACATTCAAAGGTAACATTAAAGCTACCAAGAGCACGGGGGGGGGGGGACCCCATTATGAGGGATGGAAAACACTGGTGTTAATGAATGGCAATCCATCTAAAAGTCACATAGTAGGTAGTCCTTCATGCTTGCCTGAAGAGAAAAGTCTTTGCCTGCTTCTTCAGACTCTGAGTCCGGCACGCTGTCTGCTACATCACACTGGGAATCCCACCACCTTGTAACTTAATAAATGAAAGAGTGGCTGCTCTTTTCTCCAGTAAAGTGGAGGCAGTTTAAGCCACAGCCACCAAAGTATCCATTTATGGAACAATTATATCCCATTCTGTATCTTCTTCCTCCTTTAACCCTTTTAAGAGTTGCTTATTTCATATCTCGGTCATTTTATCCCACGACTAGAGATGGGCACGACTCAAAAAAATAATTTTTCGTTTTTCGTTTTTTGTTCAGGGGTCCGTTTCAGTTCGTTTTCATTTTTTTGGGGGGGTGGTTGCACATTTTTCGTTTTCGTTTTGTTACGAAACGAAATGAAAAAACAAAACGAAAACAATTTTTTTTTCATTTCGTTAGCATTCTTTTCAATGCAATGTGTCTGCCGTAATGAAAACGAAAAACATGGCAAAATTTTTCGTTTCGTTTCCGTTGTAGTTTTGCTGCTGAAAAAAAATTTCATTTTTGTTTTCGTTGCGAAACAAAACGAAAAAACGAAAAAGAAAACAAAATTTTCGCTGAGTCGTGCCCATCTCTACCCGCGACACCTGCCGCTGCATAGAGAATACTTTCGCATTTGGGGGATCATTTGCCATTGGCTATTTAAGTCCCCAATGGCCCCTTACAATACAGAGAAACGCATGTGTGCTTTCACTGTCTCTCGCACACTTAGGAGTCCACACTGTTAACCAGAATCAACTCAACCTCAGGTATCAGTGCTTGCTATTATTTCTCGACAGCCTGCCTTGGAGACGTACAGTCTAGTGTTGGGAGAGCGCAAGCCATTTTCTGTGCAATGCCCATTTGCTCCGTCTCACTCCCCTTTTTATTGCCTCTTCTGTTGCTCTTAATGTAAATGAGTTTTTTAAAGAACACTTAGAGAGCACCTGTGTGCGTATTTCTGGTGCAGGGGCATCTCACAGTGAACCGGGGGCTTCTGGACTTCTAACCCTTCCATAACTCATTGTCTTGCAAATAATGCATTGCAACCAACCGAGTCCCCAGAGACAAATTACTTGTTAAAGTGGCAATGTCATCGCGGATTGGGTGGGTTCCTAACCCCCGCAATAGGCGGGGGGTTGCTGTAATCCAGGCATGTCCAAACTTCGGCCCTCCAGATATTTTGGACAGGAACTCCCACAGTCCTTTGCCATTGGCAATCTAAGCTTAGAATTCTGGGAGTTGTGGACCAAAACATCAGGAGGGCTGAAGTTTGGACATGCCTGCTGTAATCCCTAATCGCGACCATTTTTATGTTGTACAAATTCGTCCCATAAGTGATTTTGTTAAGCAATTTTCCCCTATCTCCAGAATTTTTTATGTTGTACAGATTTTATGTTATACAAATTGTTTGTTATACGAGGGTCCACTGTAGCTAACTTTTCATATCCTACACATTCTATCATCCAAGGAAGATCTCTCACTCTGTTTAGTAGCAAAACCGGCCTAAAATAAACCCCAAAGAGTTCATGATAAGTGCAAAAAGGTGTGGGCTACATAATCCGTACATGACACATTTTTAAAAAGAGCAGAAGTTTGTTCCATAATTCCCCTGATTTAGTTGAGTTTAAAAGGTTTATATCCTGTCTTTCTCTCCCCTGCCACAAGCCAGCCACTCAAAACAACATGAAACAAACTAAAAAACAAAAAGAAAGTAACTAAGAAAAATTAAAATGGTCACTAAAGACAGGAAAAGAGGCAGAAAACAGTATAAACTAAACAATATCCTTTCTTTCTTTATTACACAATTACAGACCCAGAATGAAGCAGCAAAGGAGCAAAAACAAATTAAAATAATTGCTAGAATGTCTCCATCTTTTAAAAAATAAGGTAAAAGGTCTTTTGATAGTATCTTACAACAGAGAACAGGACTCCGTAACAGTTTGGTTTAAACCTGCTAGCAAATACTACCTATTCCAAGTAAGTGGCCTTCCCAGCCATTTTCTCATAAGAGGACAGAGATGTCTATTAGGAACATCTCTGTATATATTTAAATAAGACAATTAAAGAACAGAAAACAGTGTCTCCCTCTCTTACATCACACACAGATACATACTTGGTTCCTTTGTTGGGTTATACGTTAAGGAAACAGTTCTGCAGCTTTCAACCTGAAGGCCCTGTTTACCCAATACCTGTCAAGTTACCAGAGGATTTCCGGTCAAGCCTTAGAGCATTTCAGAAGATTGCCACGACAGTGAAAAATGGCTGCATAAACTCATGAACATTCATGTATCACCTTCTAGAAAGAATATATTTTAAGGCATACAGCATGGCTTGTACGTGGTGACAAAAGACATGGGACAGAGCCACCACATTATTAGACGTTCGGCAGGCGCGAGCGCACTTGCTTCGGGTCGCCACCCCCCGAGAGGCCCAAAAAACGAGTACTCGAAATCGGGCTTTCTCGGTGGCGGCCCCTAGCCTTTGGAACTCCATCCCCTCTGAAGTGCGCTCTGCAGAGTCCCTGCTGGCCTTCCGGAAGGCTTTAAAAACCCATCTATTCCGGGAGGCCTTTGGCGATCTTTATTAAATTTTTTTTCTTTTTTTCCGCCATCGTCATGCCTATAATGTTAGGTTTTAATGATTTGCTGAGGTGCCTCTAGGTTTTAATTTGTATGTAATGATGTATTATTTGTCTGTTAATGCATATTGTATTTTGTTCTGCTTTTGTAATACATGTAGTCCATTGTTGTAAGCCGCTTAGAGTTCAAAATTGAAGATAAGCGGGATATAAATGCAATAAATAAATAAATAATAAATAAATAAATGATTAGCAGGTCCGTCCTTCTGGTTGCCTTGCCAGCCCAGCTCTCAGCAACAGCTGAACATTTGCTTTAAGCTCTGTTGTTTCTTTTGACTATTAGAGATTCTTCATGTCCCCGTGAACTGTGCAGCAACCACTAAGAATCTAGCATCCTTTTTTACAACGCCACCAAGTCTGACCCAAGACACAGAAGTGCAATTTCGTGGAGTATTAATTTTACAGTGGTACCTTGTATAGAGGAATTAATTCGTTCCAAAGGAAATTATGTTAAGCAAATTTTCCTTTGTACAAATTTCCCATAGGAATGCATTGAAAACAGAGTGATCCAATTTTTATGTTGTACAGATTTGCCACATAGGCAATTCTGTTAAGCAAATTTCCCCTATCTCCAGAATTTTTTATGTCGTACAAATTTTATGTTATACAAACTGTTTGTTATACAAGGGTCCACTGCATTTTATAACGAACATGGTTGGTTTCTGGTCTGCAAGTGATATGACAGGTGTGTGTGTGTGTATGTGTGTGGAGGGTCATTAGGCAGAGGTGATTAATCTGTTCCACTTTTTAATAAACAATTGCATTTTATCAAGTGAATATGTGTTTCATCTCATTTCTACATCACTTTGCAAACTTCTTTTTTTAAAGAAGGAAAATCTCAAAGCATTTTCCTGCAGCTTCATACCTGTAAAAATGCACCTGTACGGTACAGAGATTTCTGCAAGCCACATATGCCCTTTTGTAGACATCCCTCTGGATGCCAGTTCGTGTATTCGTTTCCCAGTCAAAATGTTCAGTTGGTCCTTATCAATGATGCAGAGTGAAAGGACAGCAAAAATGTGCACACAATTCAAATGCACACAAATTATTTCAGTCCCAGAATCAGGCACCTTACAAGAGGAAAACTGGGTTGAGCATGATGTGTGACAAAGCAAGTATTCATGCCGTTCTCCTGCTGCATGCTGTAGATGAGCTCCTCATAAGAACACTATCTTGTCCCATGGTTTCTGGAAACCTGAAACACTGAATCAATTTATTCCTGAAATACTGGGAAACGACGAAGCAGCAAACAGAGATAGCAGAGAAAAGCAATTTCACTCTTCTGCCAACGCTGAAGCTCTGAACGCGAGAGAAAGGCACCCTACAATCTAATCCATCTCCTCCTTGCCAAGCGAGAGCCGGCTCCCTAGAACATGAGAGACTCTTCTTGCCCTTTTGTCTAGCCGCAACCTGGAGTAAAATTTATAAAAGGATGCGCCCCTAGCAAAAGCAATTTACATGACCAGTTATCTGCTGCATTGTTCCCTGGGAGGTTATTTCAGCTATTTGCGCTGGGCTAAGAGGCTTATTCCTTCTCTCCCAGCCCACTGTTTCCTTTATCCTGCACTGAAGTCATAATCCCATGCTTTTGACATCCTATGCTGTTGATTTTGAAATGACAGCGTGTTCGCAAAACTCAACAGCTGGCGGCGAGCCTCCCAGCCAAGTGGAAAGAAGCATCCCGGCCTGGGAGGAAAAAGGATTTGAAGGGGATTGGAGGAGTGCTTGGAGGAGGAGGAGAATCAGGGCCACCCAACGACTGCCAGGTGATTGGCAGCCCCTTGCAGTTTTGACTGCCATAGCGTGTTGTTGTTGTTCAGCCATTCAGTTGTGACCGACTCTTCGTGACCCCATGGACTCCAGGACCTTCTGTCTTCCACTGCCTCCTGGAGATTGGTGAAATCCATGTTGATTGCATCGATGGCACCATCCAACCATCTCATTCTCTGCCATCCTCTTTTCCTTTTGCCTTCAGTCTTTCCCAACATCAGGGACTTTTCCAAGGACTCCTCTCTCCTCATGAGGTGGCCAAAGTCCTGGAGCCTCAACTTCAAAATCTGTCCTTCCAGTGAACATTCGGGGTTGATTTCTTTCAGGATGGATAGGTTTGACCATCTTGCAGTCTAGGGGACTCTCAAGAGTCTCCTTCAGCACCACAGCTCAAAAGCATTGATTCTGCGGCGATCAGACTACTTTATGGTCCAGCTCTCACTTCCATACATCACTGCTGGAAAAACCATAGCTTTGACTACCCGCACCATTGTCGGCAAAGTGCAGTCTCTGCTCTGTAAGATGCTGCCTGGGTTTGCCACCGCTTTTCTCCCAAGAAGCAGGCATCTTTTAATTTCATTGCTGCAGTCATCATCTGCAATGATCAAGGAGCCCAAGAAAGTATATGCTGACATTGCCTCCATTTCTTCCCCTTCTGTTTGCCAGGAGGTGATGGGACCAGTGGCCATGATCTTAGCTTTTTTTTTTATGTTGAGCTTCAGCCCATTTTTCACTCTTCTCTTTCACCCTCATTAAGAGGTTCTTTAATTCCTCCTCACTATAGCGTACAGGTGTGCAAATACTGTCTCCCACCGCCCTTCTCTGCTCACGGACCACAGCAGGTTTTAGAGTGCCTCGTCTGCCTATAGCAAGCTCTCTAGACTTCTCTCTTCTCTGAATGCTCCATGCTAGTCAAGAAAGACCTCCTTGTTCCACCGAAGCTTTGAGAGGATGGCTCTGGGACTCAATGATCCAGTTGGGGGGGTGTCCTTCCAGCTCTGCAGTTCTAAGCCACTTCTATTTACACTGAGGACAGATCTGGCTCTGGGCTTCTCTGGCAGGCTGGCCCACATCTTGGTCAGTGGCAGGCTTACCAGCTTGCTTCTCCCTTTCGTTTTTGCCAGAGGAAGTGAGGGGTTGGGCAGATTACAAAGGGGGTGCAGTAGCAGCCGTGGGGAACAACATATCAGGATCCCCTATACCAGGGGTGCCCAAACTTTTTGTAAGGAGGGCCACATTTGGTGGCTGAGAATGTGTCAGGGGCCGGTTGCTGCCCGACCCTGCCACCCCACTGCAAGCCCCACCCACTGACCCCTTGCAACCCCACCCGCAGGAAGGAAGGCGGGGACCAAGGGAGGGAGGGAGGAAGGTGGAAACCAAGAGAGGAAGGAAGGAAGGTGGAGAACAAGGAAGGGAGGTAGGGAGAGAGGTGGGGACCAAGGGAGGGAGGGAGGGAGGGAGGTGGGGACCAAGGGAGGGAGGAAAGAAGGAAGGTGGGGACCAAAGGAAGCACAAGGAGCCGTGGCCACAGGTCGCGACCTTGCGCCCCCCCAAGCTCCCCAGCGGTGGCGACATCTACATGGGGTGAAGGAGGGGGAGGGAGGGGCAGGATTTGGCCCCCGGGCCGGAGTTTGGGCAGGCCTGCCCTATACTTTCCCACATTGCTACAAAGCACATAGCATTGCTCCAAGACATTATGAGATGGAATTTCCTGAGCCTTATCAAAGATGTTTAGGAACATAGGATGCTGTTTTTTTTAAAATCGAGCCAGAGTGTTGGTCCGTCTAGCACAGTATTGCAACTGGTGATGGGATAGGTAATCCCACACCACTTTGCTTAAAAATACTCTATGAGTTTTAAAGATATGCTGATATGGCAGATCCTTATAGATTTGGTCCAGGTCAAGGATAAGTCAGCTCAACTAGGAAAGTGGAAAGCACTGTGGGGAAAACCAGAGTCATTGCACATTATGGGATAGCATCCAGTTGATGCATATGCAGTCACAAAAAGTGATCTAAAAGAGAGTATAAATGGGTGCTCCTCTCCTGCAGCCCAATCCTGAGAATTCTTGGATGATCAATCCACCCCCTCCAAAGAAACGTGTATAAAGAATGAAATACATAAGGAAGCACACGATGCCACCAGCTTGAAAAGAGTGCTGTCTCTATGACTTACTCTCTTGCATTCCCAGCGGACTGTAAAATTCCCTTAGTTAACAACTCACTTCCCCCTCCAGACCATAACTGTGCCGGCAGCTACATTAACTACATGCAACTTTAATCTCCCAGCGAGAAAAGAGTTGAGTCTGCTTCTAAGGAAGCTTCCGGCTGCTTTGGGTCTTCTGCTGTATTTGTGTGGATGGGTTGAGTATGGGGAGGCGGTGTGGTGCATGCCTATGTAGCTGTTCCAGGCGGCATGGTTGCCTGTCCTACAAAGAACAGCTGCAGGGGTTGACCAAGCATCCCATTCTGGCTGTATTTTATTTATCCCACAGACATGAGTGGCTGCCTTAATTCCCCTCTGGGAATGTCAGGCAGGTTGATTTCTGTTTTGCAGGCGTTCCTCGTTGGGTGTCCCAACAGTCAGACAAAGAACCGCTAAGGTGAACTTGTGCTTTGGTCATCATGGAAAAGCAACTCCCAATGCTTTCAATGAGGTTTCAGCCCTACTAACTTCCTCCAGATTAAGGAACAGCCTCTTCTGCCTGACATAATCCCATCTCATTTTTTAAATTCTATGTCGATGAACTGTTGGCCTCCATTGTTGCATGCAGCAGAGCGGAGATATCACCCTCCTCTTATGTGCCATCAAGTTGGAACTGACGTACGGTGACCCAAATAGGGCTTTCAAGGTACATAAGATATTTAAGAAGTGCTTTTACCAGTTTTGGACCCCAGTGAGTTTCCATGGCACAGTTGTGAGTTGAACCCAGATCTCTGGAATTCTAGTCTGTCACTCTATCCACCAAAGACATCTATGGAATATCACCACATGCCAGGATTAATGATGGATATACCAATACTACTCATTGACCAGGATCAGTCTGCAAAAGTTTCTCTCTATCTCTCTATCTATCTTTGCACTGCAGTTCCCAAGATCAACCAGCCAACATGATCAGGCACATCGGCTAGAGGACTCTGGTAGATGTAGTCAAATCAGCTGGCATTTTTCCATATTCTGCCCAGGCCAGTCTCTCTTGCATCAATGATGCACAAGAACATCCAACCCTTAGAATCATAGAGTAACTGAGTTGGAAGAAGCCCATGGGGCCATTTGCATCCAACCTCCTGCTTCATGAAGGAATCCAAGTCAAAGCAGATCTGACAGATGGTGATCGGATTTAGTGCCTTCAGTGTTGCAGCACTTGTCACCTCCTGAGGTCATTGGTTCCATAGTCAAACAGTTAAGGCATTCATCCTAATCCTCAACTTAAATCTGGCTTCCCATACCTTGAGCCCATTGTTACATGTCCTGCACTCTGAGATGATTAAGAAGAACATAAGAACATAAGAAGAGCCCTGCTGGATGAGGCCAAAGGCCCATCTAGTCCAGCTTCCTGGATCTCACAGTGGTCCCACCAAATGTGTCCGCGAGCGCACAAGACTAGATCTCTGTCTCCTGATACCACTCCCCTGCATCTGGCCCTTGAAGTACCCCGGTTTTAAGCCTGGAGATGACACATCTCCCTCATGGTTTGCAACCTGTGATGGACTTTTCCTCCAGGAATCTGTCCAATCCCCTTTTGAAGGTATCCAGGCCAGATGCCATCACCACCTCCTGTGGTAGGGAGTTCCACAGACTAACAACATGCTGGGTAAACAAAAAAATTCTTTTGTCTGTTCCCACTCTCCCAGCCCTCAACTTGAGTGGATGTCCCCTAGTTCTGGTATTTTGTGAGAGGCAAGATTGAGAACAGAACCTTCAAGCACAGTATCTGAAGAATGCTCTGCTCTCTCCCCTTAGTCCTCTTTTGTCCACTTGCCCAGATCTTTCAGTCTTTCCTCACAGGGCTTGATTTCCAGTCCTCCAATCATCCTCAAGGCCCGAGTGAGTTCCAGTTCACAATCCCAATTATTTCTTGGTGGGCTGTGGGCTACAGCATTGCCATCATAATGCCTCACGAACGCAATGTCGTTCGGATAACGCATACACTGCCATCACTTGAAGATGATGCAGCGTTAACACCATAGAACAGACCAATTACTATTTAAAAAGGGTGAATTGGTTTCCCCTTCTCCACGAAGCATCCTGGAGCCCTGTTTTAGGCAACATGCAACATTAAGCCCTACCGAGTCACGACTCTTGGGTTCACGCTGTATTACCTCCAGAACATTGGCTCTCCTTTCTCATTATGCTATTAGGGAAATCAATAACAAGTCCCTTCACTTTATAAACATTTCATCAGTGTGGAGAAGTATGGCGTAGATCCATCTTCATCCCCTAGAAGGCGATGGAGCTACATGCCATCAACCTCACAGGAGATATGGATGTCAGGGCAAGGACTTCCCTGCCTATTTTGGACATCCTCGACGCAAGATGAAGATGCAAAATATGGCAGCAGAAACCAAAATCAACACCCTGAATTCTCAGTGAGCGCTCCAGTAACTCAACCTTTGAGAATTTGTTAGAAAACCGAGAACTACAGATATGAGCTGATAGACAAGGAAACCATGAAGATACACCTGATGGCCAGTCCAGTATTGCTCCAAATGAACTTTCTTTGAACTAGAAAAGCTATTCAGAGATTACATAATCCAGCACTGTGAATGAGTTTGGAGGGGTAGTTGAGGCAATTTACATTGTGTCTTCCTGCCGTGAGCAGGGAGTTGGATTTGATGGTCTCCTGGCCCTTTTCCAGTTTCATGATTCTATAAATCAGTGGTTCTCAACCCGTGGGTCTCCAGATGTTCCTGGACTGCAATTCCCAGAAGCACCCACCACTTGCGGTGCTGGAAGGGATTTCTGAGAGTTGCAGTCCTGGAACATCTGGGAATCCACAGGTTGAGAACCACTGCTATAAATCTGGATTTGACCTCATAGCCCTGTTTGGAGGACCATCAACGGCTCTGAGCAGTGCAGGAAAATGGAAATGAAACAGTGAAATTAAAACAGACTTGCTTTTGCAGGTATAGAAATGTCACTCACTGTCAGAATGTGAAAAAACAAAGACAAAAAAAAACCCGAATTCAAGTTGGCAATTACTTGAGACTTCCAAAACAAGAAGGGAGAGAGAGAGAAAGAATCCACAACATTTCACATATAATCTTGTATCCTTCTGAATTTTAGGAAACCAACTCATCACTTTCTTCTGCTTGAGTCTTATGGTTGTTTTAACTTGATAGCTTTCCTCCTGGTAAACTGGGAATTGGATGAATGCCATCATTCTGACTGGGGTCACAAAGCTGCATAACAAACTCTCAGCTTGTCTTATATCTTTTTTTTTCCAGCTACAGACCTGCTCCTAAAAAGTACATGGTACAGTCTTTGCAAAAAATGCTAACATCCTATAAATTCAGGCTGGGTAGCTAGGTGGATGAGTTGATGGAAATGATTACCATTCACCATATTCTTCCATGCAGAAGTGGTAAAACAGAATTCGAAATGAGCCATTTTCAAATCAACATTTTTCCCTCATATGTTCCAAGTTAGTATGGACCCTTCAATGTGTACATTGAAATTGTACAGTTGGGGGTGCTCTTGGACTCATCCTTGAGCTTGGATGCCCAGGTTAAGGGTGTGGCCAGGAGTATCCCTCATTACTGTAAGCTGCCTTCGGTCTTTTTGAAAAAATACTCTAAAAATTAAAAAAAAATGCATTTCGACAAGGCCTTTCTGTGACCAGCTACCCCCAGTCTGGACAGAGATGCTACAACCAGTGTCGGCAGCAGTGATTTCCACTGGATCAGAAATCTGGGCAAGATGCAAAGAGAGTTTAATGCCAGGTTAGCAGACCGGATAACTGACTGGGGCTAGCAGGGGATATTTTGAAAGCCCTTGCCCTCTCTAGCTGTGTGGGAGCAATAGCTCAACCAGAGGTCTGGTCCAAGCATCTTCAAACAGGGACTGACTCAAAGGTCCCTTCTCCAAGCCTTCTCTACAGCATCTTCCCATGTGCACTCCCTCCTGAAACCCCGTGGGGCTTGCTCTGGACCCCCAGTTCCATCTGAGACCCCAATCCTTCTCCCCTTCAAGCATCTCCCCTGCCACCGTTATCCCCATCAGCTGAGTGCAGAGTTTGATTCCCCACCTGGTTGCCACCTGCCAGTTTCCCATGCCCTAGGCCTGGCAGAAGGTAGCTCCAACAGGTACTCGTAGGAGTCAAGGAATGAGAGCAGATGGCCTGCAGATGCAACTCCATCGCACCCTACATGGAGTTATGGATGGCTTGAGCCTGTCTTTGAATTCATTCTTCCCAACAGTAACTGTCCAAGGTCTGAATTCAAATAGGGGAGGTATCATCATCAGTAAACTGGGGAAAATAATGCAGCAAGGGCATTGGTGACCTTTGAGGGTGGTGGTGGGACTTCCCATCCGTCAGTCCCTCCTTCTAACAAAGAAGAGTGAGGAATAAGATTTTTCAAAAAGGACCTCGGGAACCAATGGGCTAAGCCAGTGGTGGCCTTACAAGGACTAAAAATACAGAGCTAGGAATAGTCGCTGCCGTTTCATTATCTATGACTTCCGACTCTAGGCTTTTCAAAGGTGCAAAAGGGGGACAACTTGAGAGGAAGCAACCAGACAGAGAAAGAAAGGAGGCCAACGCCGTCAGCTGACAAGAGGAGAAGTCGCCATTAGCTCTGGTCCTGCCCGATGGCTACGGTTTGGAGAAATGGCTTCCCACGGATCCCCTGCAGCCCTGTTGGCTACCAGATTCTGAGAAGCAACTGGGAGAAACTTGGCTACTGCTACCCTCTTGCAGTTTGGACACATTGCCCTGGAGGGAACAGAGCCAAAAATGAAAAACAAAACAAAACCAATTCCTCACCGTTGCAGTCAAGGAGTTAAACTTGGCAGTGTCATTTGAAAGATGGGCTTGATAGCTGAGTCAGTTGGGTCTCTGGGCCCAGGGCTCCCCTTAGAACAGGCACGTCCAAACTTCGGCCCTCCAGATGTTTTGGACTGCAACTCCCACAGTCCTTTTCCATTGGCAATCTAAGCTTAGAATTCTGGGATTTGTGGCCCAAAACATCGGGAGGGTCGAAGTTTGGACATCCCTGCCTTAGAAGAAGGGAAGGCTCCACCACTTCTGAGTATTCTCTAGCTAGACAACTCTGGAAAAGCTCGCCGTAAGTTATAACTGACTTGATGGCACATGATTATTACTAATATTATAGTTTATTGCCTTTTCTCTCACAGGGCTGTGAATATGCCCCATCTTTTTATTTTCACTTGGCAATACTGAAATACAGGGAACAGTCCAAGAGCCCCTGGCAATCCTTCTTTAGGTGAATGGGGAATTTAAACTCAGTTCGGCAGCACGGCGGTTCAAATCCTGGGTGCCACGCAGCGGAGCGAGCTCCCGCTGATAACCCCAGCTCCTGCCAACGTAGCAGCTGGAACGCATGTAAATGCAATTAGATAAATATGTACCACTGCAAAAAGTAGGAAGGTAAAACAGTGTTTCCTTGAAGCCATGCGAGCCACATGGCTATGGACTTAGAATCATAGAATCATAGAATCATAGAGTTGGAAGAGACCTCATGGGCCATCGAGTCCAACCCCCTGCCAAGCAGGAACCCCTTCACAATATTTCCGACAGATGGCCATCCAGCCTCTGCTTAAATACCGTCAAAGAAGGAGACTCTACCACCCTCCGTGGCAGCATATTCCACTGCCGAACAGCTCTAACTGTCATGAAGTTCCTCCGAATGTTCAAATGGAATCTCTTTTCCTGTAGTTTGAGACCATTGCCCCGAGTCCTAGTCTCTGAAGCCATGGAGAACAAACCTGTTCCCTCTTCAATGTGACATCCTTTCAAATATTTAAACATAGCTATCATATCCCCTCTCAGTCTTCTTTTTGATAGGCTAAACATTCCCAGTTCCCTAAGCCGTTCTTCATAAGACATCTCTTCCAGGCCTTCAACCATCCTAGTCGCTCTCCTCTGCACCCGCTCGAGGTTGTCAACGTCCTTTTTAAACTGAGGCGCACAGAACTGGACACAGTACTCCAGGTGGGGTCTGACCAGAGCAGAATAGAGTGGCACTATCACCTTCCTTGATCTAGACACTATGGTTCTGTTGATGCAACCAAGAATCGCATTGGCTTTCTTAGCCGCCGCATCACACTGCTGGCTCATGTTCAATTTGTGGTCCACCAAGACCCCCAAATCCCTTTCACAGGTACTATTCTCTAGCCAAGTGTCCCCCATCTTATATCTGTGCAATTCATTCTTTCTACCTAGATGTAGCACCCTACATTTCCCTCTGTTGAAATCCATTCCATTAGCTTTGGCCCAGACTTCTAATCTGTCGAGGTCCTTTTGGATTTTCATCCGATCCTCTAGGGAATTAGCAACCCCTCCCAATTTGGTATCATCTGCAAATTTGATTAGCATACTCTCTATTCCTTCCTCCAAGTCATTAATAAAGATATTGAAGAGCACTGGACCAAGAACAGAACCTTGGGGCACCCCACTGGTCACGTCTCTCCAAGATGATGAGAGACCATTTATGATCACCCTTTGCGTGCGATCAGTCAACCAATTACAAATCCACCTCACTGTAGCACTATCTATCCCACTTCCTACTAACTTCTTGGCAAGAATACCATGGGGAACCTTATCGAAGGCCTTGCTAAAGTCCAGATAAGTGATATCCACAGCATTCCCCTCGTCTATCATGCCTGTAATTCTATCAAAGAAAGAGATCAAATTAGTCTGGCATGACTTGTTTTTAAGAAACCTGTGTTGACTTTTTGTAATGACAGCATTGTTTGTTAGATAATGCACAACACTGGCTCTTGAGCTTGAATACGAAGATGAGCACCGCCCCTAGAGTTGGACACGACGAGCACATCTTTACCTTTTTACCTTATACAAGTCCAGCCATGAAATAAAACAGGGCATCTGTATGTCGAATCCTCTTTTTTTAATGGGAAGAGGTGGACATATGCCATATTGAGGGGGGAATTCTAGCATAGTACTGGGCTAGCATCCTCCCAAGAAGAAAGGAAGCAAATAGGATGATGCTTGTGTGATGACAGTTGACTCCTGCTTGGGTTCCAGAATGCGCTGATTCATCAGCTGGAGAATCCCCTTCGTAGCTAGGCAGGACGACTCTGGAGATGAACCGGCTCTGGTTAATGAGGTGTCCGAGGTGATATAATACCCTCCAACTCAACTTGACTCTACCCTTATCTCAGTCCCTGCCCTGGGCATGCTGGTGGCTTCCCAAAAATTCCTTTTAGCACACTTGTGTGCCCGTTTCACAACCCAGCTGGAGATAATGCAAGAAAAGTGATGCTGGGTGCGCCATTGACCCTCGTGGGAGCCTGCCTCTCGCCCATGGCAAATTCAAGGATATAAACATGGTGCAAACCTAGTCTTCTAAGGCTAAAACTGAAAAAAATTGAAAGTTAGCATGGCCTGAAATCTAATGGCTGCTTTTACTAAAACAACTTGCTCAAGCACAACTCAACACTTTAGTAAACAGCATGGATTCAGTAGGTCTACGCTAGCTGAGATTTGCAACTGGATTTATTCTGTTGCATTCGATTTGGGGAAATGACTTACTTGTACATGGTCCGATTGATTTATGGAAGGTGTGGCTGCAAAGTGGGGCTGAGGTGGTTTTCAATGAGGCATCAGCAAATGGATGGATTTTGGCAATGGCTCTCAGTGGCCTCTTTGTGGGAAATGATCTCTTCCTCTGTCTGTTGCCTACAACTCATGTTTCAGTCCAAAAAAACATAACCCTGTGTTCTGAGTCTGTCCTTGGAAAAGACATTGTCACGCTGCGTCCCTTCTATCATTCCTCAGGCAGCAACAACCAGTAGGAGGACTGGGCAACTCTGACAGATGCAAGCTTGTGTCTTAATGGTTAGAGCTGCAAGGGGAAGAAGATAAGAACCTAAGAAGAGCCATGCTGGATCAGGCCAAAGGCCCATCTAGTCCCGCTTCCTGTATCTCACAGTGGCCCCACCAGATGCGTTTGGGAGCGCATAAGACTAGATATCTGTCTCCTGATACCCCTCCCCAGCATCTGGCCCTTGAAGTACCCCGGTTTTAAGCCTAGAGATTACACATCTCCATCATGGTTTGTCACCTGTGATGGACTTTTCCTCCAGGAATCTGTCCAATCCCCTTTTGAAGGCATCCAGGCCAGATGCTATCACTGCATCCTGTGGGAGGGAGTTCCACAGACTAGCAATGTGCTGGGTGAAAAATATTTTCTTTTGTCAGTTCTTACTCTCCCAGCCCTCAATTTGAGTGTATGTCCCCTAGTTCTGGTATTTTGTGAGAGGGAGAAGAGTGTCCCTCTATCCACTTGACTCATGCCCTGCATTATTTTGTATGTTTCAATCATAGTCCCCCTCAGGCGCCTTTCTTCCAGACTAAAGAGCCCCAAATGTTTTAGCCTTTCCTCATAAGGGAGGCCCCCCAGCCCAGTAATCATTTTAGTCGCTCTCTTTTGCACATCCAGCAAAGCCTCTCATCCTCAGGAAGCCACTTGCCATGTGTATAGGATGGCAGACACGCACAAGGAGTGTGTTCGCAATTGTCGGATTAAAAAAAAAAAACTTACATTCCAGAGTATTGAACATTGCTGCAGTGAAGCATACATTTTGCTATCATATGGACTAGAAACTTCCCCTTTTAAATGAATGGATTTTGAGATTCTCTGCCCCCCGCCCCGGCCCTCACATGCGCCTTGAGCAGTCTACAAGGCCCTGCTAGTTTTCTCCGAGTTCAGATCCTTTCCTGGGTATTAATATTGCAACGTTCGGGTTCTTCCTTTATCTCAGAGTGGAAGAAATGTGTTCCTTCAGCAGCTAATCCTTCTCACAGTTAACTCTGCTTGTTAAAAAAAAAATTACCGCTCTTGATCTCTTGAATAAATACACTTCTAACTACTTTGTGTCTGTTAAATATTTAGAAGCCGGGGGATATTGTTGATATAAAAGAGAAACATCCTCTTTGGATTTGGGAGGTGGGCAGTACAAATTGAAATGTGTTTAAAAATTGTAGATGGTCTCTCTCCTCCTTCTCCTCCAAATCAAGGAGAAAAAAAACATTATTAAAAAAGATTCTTCTTGTGAGAATAAATCCTCCTTCCAGGGAAGGGGGAGGGAAATATATATTTAAATGTAAACATCATTTCAGATGGTAATGCACTGCTTTGCAGAAAGCCTGAGCTACATGTATAGATGAGATGTGCAACAGACATAGTTTACCAGCATTGAATCAGAAGCTTTTTCAATGTTACAATATTAGAGATGGGCACGAATTTAAAAAATGGCATTTCGTTTGTCGTTTGTCATTTGGAGGGTCTGTTTCGGTTCGTTTCTGTTTTTCGCGAATTTTTGCAAAAAAATTGTTTTCGTTTTGGTTCGTTTGTTACCATTTCGTTACCATTTATTTCATTTTTTGTGATTTTTTTAGGACTTTAAGCAATTCACTCATATTGCAGTAATGGAAACAAAACGCACGACAAAATTTCCGGTGTTTCTGTTCGTTTCGTTTCATTTTAGAGACAAAATTCCTTTGTCATTTCGTTACGTAACGAAATGAAAAAACGGAAACGGAAACGAAAAATTGTTCGTTTCGTACCCATCTCTATGCAGTATCACAATCCTCTCGTCAGCTGCGGAGGTACCCAGCCTTCTGTTCACGCTGACGCTGCCACCACTAAAACCACGCATGAATTAGTACTCCATTGCAGAATGTCATTTGTAATTCCTCAGCCTGTATAACCAATGCACGGTATGAAGGATAGCTATGACGCATCTTCAGAATCAGAACATGGCATCACCCTTGCAAAACGATAACCTGGGCTTCACTCTTATTTCCTTGTAGAGATGGACACGAAACGAACAATTTTTCGTTTCCATTTTCGTTTTTCATTTCATTACGTAACGAAACAACAAACGAATTTTGTCTCTAAAATGAAACGAAACGAACAGAAACACCGGAAATTTTGTCGTGCGTTTCGTTTCTGTTACTGAAATATGAGTGAATTGCTTAAAATCCTAAAAAAAAACCAAAAAATTGAAATTAATGGTAATGAAACAGTAACAAATGAACGAAAATGAAAATGATTTTTTTGCCAAAAAATCGCGAAAAACAGAAACGAACCAAAACGGACCCTCCAAACAACAAACGACAAACGTTTGTGCCCATCTCTATTTCCTTGCATATACATCCATGGAGGAGGATGTATATATGGCTCGGCAGGCTAGAGCACTGAAACTATCGGCTGTAAAGCCAGCAGCTCGGTGGTTCGAATCCTGGGTGCCACGCAGTGGAGTGAGCTCCCGCTGTTAAACCCAGCTCCTGCCAACTTAACAGTTTGAAAGCATGTGAATGCAAGTAGATAAATAGGTAGCACTGTAAAAAGCAAAACTAGACTGTGGGTGACACCTTCCTAGGCTGCTAGTAGAAAAATAAAGAAAGTTGCCGAGCTTTCGAGAGAACAAGCCCTCTTTTTCAAAGCAGGTATAAAAGTCCAAACATGGCAAGGGAGGTAATTTGCCAGGAGAGAGTTCTTAAAAGTTCACTTGGCAAGATGGATGCCAGGCTTCTTCCTGGAAGGCATGGTCCGATGGGGCTGGACTTTTCAGACCAATTCAAACAAAGAGCTGCATGGTATATAGGTACCTCCCTCTTGCTTACAACCATCATCTCTACTGGCTGTTTGAAGCACCGGGCTCCTGGTTGGCCACTCCAGAGATGGGTGAGAAGTAGGAGGTTAATGCAAAAACTGGGAAGGTAAAACAGAAATGCATTCATGCAACCACATGGCCACGGACTTGCACAACACTGGCTCTTTGGCTTAAAAACAGAGACGAGCTCCGCCCCTAGAGTCGGACATGACTAGCACACAGTTGTGGGGATAACCTTTACCTTTACGTAAGTGAATAATGCTTGGAAAGGTGGAAGACAGGAGGAAAAGAGGCAGGCCAAATGTGAGAGGAACTCTCTCACTAAAGGAAGCCACAATCTTGGGTTAGCAAAAGCTGAGCTTGACAGTTCAGGACAGGACAGGATTGTTTTGGTACATTACAACAACATCATTGTTAGGTGGGTTCGCAGACCTCTCTCTCAACATGCCCTCTATATTTTCGGTGTAACTTGGAGGATCATTTTAACATCCACTCCACAATTGTTCTTCTCCAGCCTTTATCAATTTCAATCCACCTGCTTGTTCCTTCTCTTCTACAAGAGTACACACACCCTACACTAGCAAAACCCTGTCAACCTTTCTTGCTACAAATCTCGACGTGTTCCTCTCAAATATACTTCCACCAAGGTGTTTCCTGTGCCGTGTTTTGCAGATATTGTACTTACCTCAGCTTCTGCCACATCAATAAACATTTTTTAAAGAAAAATATTCTCAGTGCAATCATAGCTATTTTAAATTTTGAGCAATTGAAGTAATGGGTGTCATGATACGCTGACCGGCTGTTTTGTCAAATGACACTGGCGACGTGGGGAAGAGACCTCAACGCGGTAACAACTTGCTTCTGGCACGTAGCCGATACAAAATTCGCAAAGAAATAAAAACTCATCTGCAGAAGAGGATTCAAAACGCAGAGTTGAGTCCGAGTTGAGTCCCGGATGACTCAACTTGACAGGGAGTCCTTCGACTCGAGTCCTCATCCTTGCCTACAGAACTAAAGCCACAAAAAAATTACTATACCACAAGATTCTTGGTGACCTTCAAACAACAGGGCTTGAGGAAAGAATATCCGGGCGGTGGGAATTTGGGACAGTAAATTCAAGTGGAACTTTCCAAACTAAGGTCCCAGTTGTGTCTGTTCCTTCTCTTCTTTTAAGGTCTATTTGTGGTGCTATCATGCTGATAGCCAGTGAGTCATCTGATCTATATGTCATGATGAGCAAAACTAAGAAAGTTGGACAACCGAGGCAAGCTTTGCGTCCTGAGGCATTATCTTTGTGTATGTGGGGAGAGTGTGTGTCTGTCCCAGACCATGGAGGGGAGGGGATTACTTTTTTGGACTACAGCTCCCAGAATGCTCCAGCAAAGCATGCCCACTGCCCAAGTAACTTTTCCAGCCTCCAGGACAAAGAGAAAGAGAGAGATACAGTGGTACCTTGTATAAAGGAGTTAATTCGTTCCAAATGAAATTATGTTAAGCAAATTTTCCTTTATGCAAATTCCCATAGGAATGCATTGAAAATGGAGTAATCCCATTTTTATGTTCTATGGATTTTCCCCATAGGTGATTATGTTAAGCAAATTTCCCCTATCTCTGTAATTTTTATGTTGTACAAATTTTATGTTATACAAACTGTTTGTTATACAAGGGTCCACTGTATATATGCTTTCCCAAACACTGGTGTGCCTGTCTGCGCATGGCACCTGTTTCCCTTCCTAGCGAAACCAGGCTTAAGCATTATCTTGAGTACAATGGCTAGACACTAAGAAAAGTGTCACTCATACAAATTGGGGGCTATGTGTTCTCGTTTCCCATTATGGTCAATTAAACTTAAAGTGGCAATTCAGGCTGAGGCAGACGTTAAGGGCAGAGCGCAGGTACTCCGCTTCCTTCTTCTGCCATGGGATTTTCTCAGGGAGAGAAAATGCGGCAGCACTTTCTGTCTTCAGGATCAGGATTCTTTTAAATAAAGATGCTACTTTGCTTTGTTTCCTCTCACTGTGCAATCCTGTGCAAGGGATTTGCCAGCCATTGCATAAGGTAAATTGTGTGTGTGTGGGGGGGGGGGTTGGACAGGCTGGAGGGATTCCAGAGCAGATGGAAGGGTCACTTTAAGGGAGATACTTCCCTGCAAATGACCATAAGAACATAAGAAGAGCCATGCGGGATCAGGCCAAAGCCCCGTCTAGTCCATCTTCCTGTATCTCACAGTGGCCCCACCAGATGCCTTTGGGAGCACACGAGACTAGATCTCTGTCTCCTGATACCACTCCCCTGCATCTGGCCCTTGAAAGTACCCCAGTTATAAACCTAGAGATTACACATCTCTATCATGGTTTGTAAGCTGTGATGGAGTTTTCCTCCAGGAATCTGTCCAATCCCCTTTTGAAGGTATCCAGGCCAGATGCCATCACCATATGAGTGGATGTCCCCTAGTTCTGGTATTTTGTGAGAGGGAGAAGAGTGTCCCTCTATCCACTTGACTCAGGGCTGCATTATTTTGTACGTCTCAATCATATTTCCCCCTCATGTGCCTTTTTTCCAGACTAAAGAGCCCCAAATGTTTTAGCCTTTCTTCATAAGGGAGGTGCCCCAGCCCAGTAATCATTTTAGTCACTCTCTTTTGCACCTTTTCCAGTTCCACTATGTCTTTTTTGAGATGCAGTGACCAGAATTGTACACAATACTCCAGGTGCGGCCACACAATACTCCAATACTCCCTTTCTGGTGATCACATCCTTAAGTCAATGTGGAGACCTGATGACCAAGTGCTCCTCCACTTTTGATCCAGAAGTCATACTTGCAGGATGAAGCTCTGCCTTGCCTTCCAAGGGCCAATTGCAAGACCACCCACTAAATGCAAGATGACGCTGTCAAAGAAAACCGCGTGTTACAGCAATCTGGGATGCTGGCTCGTGGTGAAGCAAACATTGGCTCTAGAAGCTTTTAGTCTGACACCTCAACTCTCTTTGCTTAGGCCGATGAACCAAGCCGAAAGCAGCAGTGTTACAAGGCAAGCTAAAATCTCATTAGGCCACCTTCTCACCCAAATAATGCTGCTGCACTGGAAGCAACACAAACACACACACGCACACCATGGTTGTCAATAGTGATCATTGTGATGGATGGTAGGCAGTAAGTGGGAGCAACCTTTTTGGCTGAACTATGATGAGAGTCGAGTCTTGTGTAGTGTAGCGGGCAGTATGAAGGACTAGGATGCAGGAGACTTGGGATGTACTCCTTGAACATCTCATGTGCCTTAAAAACCTCTGTTAGGTCAGCGGTAGGTTAAAAGCAACTTGGCAGCACCGAGTAACCCTGATGGTGGGTGGTCAATTCTGACTACGGACATTCCCTGACACCAAAGAGTGGCACAAGAAATGCACTACATCTTTTGTTGTAATGTTATTCCTCAAGGAAGCAACTTGGGCCATGGGCTGTTGGCTGTGGTGGTGATGTTTTCCTTAAAACCACCTCCGTGACTAGAGATGGGCACGAATCAAAAAATGGCATTTCGTTTGTCATTTGTCGTTTGTCGTTTGTAGGGTCCGTTTCGGTTCGTTTCCCTTTTTCGCAAATTTTTGCAAAAAAATCATTTTCGTTTCCGTTCGTTTTGTTACCATTTTGTTACCATTTATTTCAATTTTTTGTGATTTTTTAAGGATTCTAAGCAATTCACTCATATTGCAGTAACGGAAACGAAACTCACGACAAAATTTCCGGTGTTTCTGTTCGTTTCGTTTCATTTTAGAGACAAAATTTGTTTGTCGTTTCGTTACATAATGAAACAAAAAAACAGAAACAGAAACGAAAAATTGTTCATTTCGTGCCCATCTCTATCCGTGACTGTTGAGCAAAATTACTGTTCTAATGTCGAGCTGCTTCCCAGCAGTGCTGTCAAGACCTTGAGCTTCCAACCGAGCTTTAAACCCCTTCAATACCTACTGAGTGGTGCCGTCGAAATGTCCAGATCCTCTGTCACTATAAAGGAATTCCAGTGATCCTAGTCATCCGCCACCTTGTTCAGAAATAAAAATCAGCCGCCTGAGCATCATGCACTGGATCTCTGAGCCAAAACTCCTGTGCTGCGGTTTGGACGCCATCACCCCTCATACCTCCTCCCTGCCTTTCAGCAGCTAGGTTTGCCCTGTCCGGCCAGCCAGCACAGGAGCTATTTCCAAAGTCACGCCATGAGCTTCTCCTTTGAGAGACAGGTGGTACGCCGCAGCTCTCCGGCATCAGTTCACACGAGGCAACGCGGAGTACAATTACATTTCGTTGGCAACCGCGGGGGAGCCTGATAAAAGGGCTGTTAACGAGGCACTCCATTGTTTCTTAATAACTTGCCAACCTGTGGTTTGCTGTATTAACCCTCCTGACCTTCATTTTCATCCGAAAAAAACCCGCCGAGCCATTTTGCAAACTCTTACGGTAAACATCATTATACAGGTTGGATCGTCCTGAAGCTGCTTTCCCCTACAAGGCGTGGGAGAGTCATTCTGTACATTCTCTGGTTCCATCAGTCCCTTGGCGGCATCTGCCGACAACAATCACAGCGCGTGGTGATTACAGCACTGCATTATAACCGTGCTTGAAAGAGCTACGTGGACTGTAATCTGGGGCTGTGGAAAAGATATTCAATTCTACATGATGACTAAGTGCATCTGACTAGAAGCTGGCAGCTTCGCCTTAGTTTTGCGATGTGCCGGCATACATTTTAGGAGGCGTACGTTTCTACCAAAGGCTTAGGAAGAGCTGACGTGCTTTCCCAGCCGCAAATGTTAACACCTAGACGATCACACGCATCTTCAATTCAGGATCAGATCAACTGCCTTATGCAGAAAGTATTTTAGTGAAGCTTTCTCTATAGTAGTACAGCTTTGGAGAGGTATAACCACCCCCTAGCTCCCAACACATCTTAAAGGCTTGATCTGATATCCTTGACTTGTGACTCCCAACATCCATGCTGGCTAGAAACAATGGATTCCAGCAACGGCTAGCCAGTGGTGGTCAAACTTCGGCCCTCCAGAAGTTTTGGAACACATAAGAACATAAGAACATAAGAAGAGCCATGCGGGATCAGGCCAAAGGCCCATCTAGTCCAGCTTCCTGTATCTCACAGTGGCCCCACCAGATGCATCTGGGAGTACAGGAAGCTAGATGTCTGTCTCCTGATACCACTCCCCTGTATCTGGCCCTTGAAGTACCCTGGTTTTAAGCCTGGAGATTACACATTTCCATGATGGTTTGTAACTTGTGATGGACTTTTCCTCCAGCAATCTGTCCAATCCCCTTTTGAAGGCATCCAGGTCAGATGCCATCACCACATCCTGTGGCAGGGAGTTCCACAGACTAACAACGCGCTGGATGAAAAAATATTTTCTCTTGTCTGTTCATACTCTCCCAGCCCTCAATTTGAGTGGATGTCCCCTAGTTCTGGTATTTTGTGAGAGGGAGAAGAGCTTCCCTCTATCCACTTTACTCATGCCCTGCATTATTTTGTACGTCTCAATCATATCCCCCCCTCAGGCTCCTTTTTTCCAGACTAAAGAGCCCCAGTCCTTAGTCATTGGCAAAACAGGCTTGGAATTCTGGGAGTTGTGGTCCAAAACATCTAGAGGGCCGAAGTTTGGCCACTACTGGGCTAGGCGGTCTGAGAGTGATGGTCATTCTTCTTATGTCTGAAGGGCACAACGCTAGGGTGCATTGAACCCTGCCAACTGAGATCACACAGCTACACAAGCAGACCACAAGCACATAGGATGGGACTGGTCTAAGTTATCTCCCCTCGGTGTGCCTTAGTGCATCTAGCCCCTCTAATGGGTTGAAAGAGTTGACCAAATGGCAGAAGGAACCAAGAACATCAGAGCAGGCACTACAGCGCAAGTCCACATAGAGATGTCAAAGACACGGATGGTTCTTGTTTTCAAAATCACAACCACAAAAGCCACCACTTGAGTTTTGTGCACCATCTCTTCTCGGATTCCATCAGATCTTGGTGGAAGCACAGCCCTCTGAATTGGCAATGGCGTTATTATAAAGCTATCCCCGATGCCTTCTGGGCATACTAAAAAGGACACCCCCTTCTTAACATCGCCATGCACAGACCACTTGCTGCCTCCAGCACTACAGCATCTTCCTTTCCCTCTCTTAGGTGAGTTTTCTCCAATCGGGGAAAAGAAGAGGCAGCAATGGAAATGACTCGAGGCCTTGATTTGTTCCTCAGAGTAGGTCACTATATCCTGACTTTCTTCTTGACTAGAGATGGGCACGAAACGAGCAATTTTTCATTTTCGTTTTCGTTTTTTGTTTCGTTACATAACGAAAACGAAAATGAAAATTTTTTCAAAACAAAATGAAAACGAAAACAAAACAAAAATTTTTGCCATGTTTTTCGTTTTCATTGCGGCGAATACATTGAACTGAAAAGAATGCTAATGAAACAGCAATTTTTCATTTTCGTTTTCATTTTTTGTTTTGTTGCGCAACGAAAACAAAAACGAAAAATTTGCAAAAACCCACCAAAAAACGAAAATGAACTGAAACGGACCCCCTAAACGACAAACGACAAACGAAACCCATTTTTTTTGAGTTGTGTCCATCTCTATTCCTGACTAGTCAGTCACAGGAGTTTGCATCTGCAAGCTCCCTTTGTCAGTTTCTTATGACACCATTCAAGTCCTCCATGCTATTTCAAGGCCAACAATCAATCCAGAGGACACCTGTGTCCTGAACAAACCCTCTGCTCCCCGTGGGCCAGATCCCAGCTTCCATGCATGAAATTCTCAGTTTGAGCCCTGCTGGACAACACAGTGAAAAGCCCAGAATAAGAACTCTTTGAACACCAAGCCAACGTTCGTGGTACTTACCACCAGATTCCCAATCACCATAACCAGCAAGAAGACCAGGAGGCACAGAGGCTGCCCGACCACTTTCATGCAATCCCACATGGTTTCGATCCATTCTCCGCAGAGGATGCGGAAGATGATGAGAAAGGAATGGAAGAAGTCCTTCATGTGCCAGCGTGGCAATTGTCCTGTGGTGCTGATCCTGTTGACGTTCCTGTAATACATTTCCCCAAACAGCTGCATCCCGACCACAGCAAAAATGAAGACGATGATGGCTAGAACCAGGGTGAGGTTTCCCAAAGCGCCCACTGAGTTCCCAATGATCTTAATGAGGGTATTTAAGGTGGGCCAAGATTTGGCAAGTTTGAAGACCCTGAGCTGCAAAACAAACCAGAGGAACATCACTACATCACTGATATCTTGCAGAAGAAGAAAGATAAGAGACAGACAGTTCTGCCCCACTGTGTGTCGGGGGGAGACAGTGTAGTTAAACAAGTGTTTTTGTTTTGGTTTGTTTTTTTAATTTATTTTATTTGTGATACAGACAAATTGGGGAACGGGTACAGGGAAACATAAACAAGGGGGGGTACAAAATGCAGAGAGGTGTGAGTTGGAAGTCACCTATATCTAATTGCCACTATTTTAAATATTTCCACACATCTAAACTGACTCCTGTTTATCATGAAATATGCACAATAATGCTTTTTCTTAATTCTCTAGCTTTTGTTATTATTTTCTCTCTTCTTCATCCATGCATAGTATTTCTCCTATACTTTGTGGTGATTATTCTTCCTGGAAGCATCTAAGCATTCTGATAATTTATTCATCTCTATTGTAGTTAAACAAGTGTTGAATGAGAGTGGGGGATAGGAGGCCTCACACCCCAAATGAAGTCACTGCTCTGCCCTGTTTCAGATATAAACTCCCAAAGAAACCCAGGTGCAAACAGCAGGGTAAGAGCCAGAACAACTAGCTCTCAACTGGGCTGCTTTCACACGACCACTAGAATCCGCAGCCAACTTTGATCTGGATTGCCCCCTCCCCGGAGCAGTCACATGGTTGATGTTGCAGTGTGGGGGTTCCCATGGTTGCGTTTTGAAAATCTGCAACCGTTCTGATCCCACAACTGAGAGCCGCAGCAAAGACACCATAACGGGAGCAAAAAGGTTTTGATATGGATTTTCCCTGTTCCCAAGGACTCGACTAACGGTTTAAAATCCGCATCGGAACAGTGACAAGGATTTTACCACCTCAAGACCAGGTACAGTGGACCCTCGTTTAACAAACAAATCTGTACAACATATAAAATTCCGGAGATAGGGAAAATTTGCTTAACAGAATCGCCCATGGGGCAAATCCGTACAACATAAAAATGGTTGCGATTAGGGTTTACTCCATTTTCAATGCATTCCTATGGGAAATTTGTACAAAGGAAAATTTGCTTAACATAATTTCATTTGGAACGAATTGATTCCTTTACACAAGTTACTACTGTACTTGTAAAATGTGCTGGGTTGCACTTAAGTGGGTGTGGTCACACTTTTATTATTTTTTTCAGGTCCGCTGCTTGTGGGAAAATGATTTTACGCTCCGCATCTGCGAGCACTTGGCAGCTGATTTTGGTGTTCGTGTGAAAACAGCCTGGCGGCAGTTTCTTAATCTTGGCTGTGGATGTGGTTCCCATTCCCATGTTCCCACCTGCAAAACCATCCAGGGTGGGGTGCTTTTAAAAAAAATTATAATCCCCTCATACACATACACACTCCGCCCAGCAAATCTCTAACATTTCCAGGCTCTGAAATCACATAAGTGTGCCAAGATGAAATGGGAGGCTGATGTTATTATTAGCATCAAAACCACATTGATCACCACCATAGGCCATTGGAGGAAGTGGCAGCAGAGGACAGCAAACCGGCGAAAGAGAGAAAAAGTGGAAGATGGAAGAGAATTGTCGGGAAGAACAGCATTGGAACAATATGAATGTACTCACGACCAAGTGCCCAAAATAGCTTAAGCCAGGAAAGAGCGGAAGAACAGGCACAAAAACAAAACATTTCAGGCTGGCCTTAACTAGTCGCCTGCCTTCTCTCTCAAGACCTGCTACTTCCCTCTGTTGTTAAATGGGGTGGGGGGGGGAATATTCATTTTTTTAAAAAATGTTGTCTATACGGCTTTGTCATACAATTCATGATGATCAGGGAACACTAGGTCCTCAATGGATACTACTAGATATGAATGTTATGATGCTCATAATAATGTTCTCAAAAATCACAGATAATGCGATTTTACATGATTTTCCCCTCCAATATTTCAACATTTTTGCACATGCACACACACACACAGAGAGAGAGGGGGGGAGAGCTTTTAATGCATGAAATGTCTGTGTTTTGTTTTTAAAAATATAGGGGTTTTTTTTAGCTTCAACGTAAGAGGTTGTGGTGATGGTGGTGGTGGTGGTGGTGGTGGTGGTGGTGGTGAACAGTGACAATGATGAAAAACGTACATATCTTTTCCATCTCATCCAGGCACAACATCTATCTATCTATCTATCTATCTATCTATCTATCTATCTATCTATC
>JAHTLZ010003542.1:78950611-78982366 GCA_023846285.1 Phrynocephalus versicolor
ATTTATTTATTTATTTATTTATTTATTTATTTATTTATTTATTTATTTATATTTTAGAGTATTTTTACCGTGTCTTTCTCCTTGGAAAAGGATCCAAGGTGGCTTACAATACATTAATGAAAAGGACCCAAGGTGGCTTACAATAGTAAGCTCTATTCTCTTCTGGTCAGACCTCACTTGGAGTACTGTGTCCAGTTCTACGCACCTCAGTTTAAAAAGGATGTTGATAGTCTTGAACGGGTCCAGAAGAAGGTGGCCAGGATGGTTAAAGGTCTGGAAGAAATGTCTTACGAGGAGTGGCTTAGGGAGCTGGGAATGTTTAGCCTAACAAAAAGAAAGCTGAGAGGGGATATGATAGCTATGTTTAAATACTTGAAAGGATGTCATATTGAATCGGGGACTAGTTTGTTTTCCATGGCTTCAGAGACTAGGACTTGGAGTAATGGTTTCAAACTACAGGAAAAGAGATTCAATTTAAACATTAGAAAGAACTTTTTTTAAGCAGAGGCTGGATGGCCATCTGTCAGGAGTACTGTGATGGGAGTTCCTGCATGGCAGGGGGTTGGATTGGATGGCCCTTGAGGTCTCTTTCAACTCTGATTCTATGATTCTATGAATCAATCAATCAATCAATCAATCAAATAAGATACCCTCAATTTTTAGTCTAACAATTTAGTCTTATACATGGGGAAAATACTGTATCTCCTCTTTAAGCTACAGTGACCGAGTGGCAGGCTGTGGATAAGAGAAGAGGTGGAATCAACCTGGATGTCTATTGTGGATCTCCAGATGTTGTCAGATGGCAACTGGTTCCATTATCCAACACACTGGCCTTTGGACCTATGCCATGAAACTTCTGGGGTGACATAGAGTCTGCCCCTCTTCATACAGGCCACTGGTTCCCCCACCCCACCCCAGAGTGCACTTAGAGCACTTGGATATAATGAGAAATAACATCCTACCTTCCATGGCACTGGTGATGATACTGACAGCACTCACAGCCCTCTGCCTTTGGAAATGCTCCTCGGACTGATCGACTGAAAGGCGATGGGGAGACAAGAGCTGTTTCTTGTTCACTTCTTCTGATGGAGAAGTCTGTTGGAACGAACACATCCAGTGAGTGAATAACACATACACTCAGCCTATGTCAGCTTTCCACAATTTGACACTCTCTAGATGTGTCGCATCTAGATGGGGACAATGAGCACTGGAATCCAATGCATATCATCATCATCATCATCATCATCATCATCATCATCATCAATCTGCCATAAAGTTATAAGGTCATTTCTGACTAGAGATCAGCACCTTACAAAAAAACGACATGCCGTTTCATCGTTTCGTAAGCTTTTCAAATGTTACAAAATGAAACAAAACGGAAAACAGCATTTCGTTATCAAACGCAACACTTCTTTTCCCCTTTGAAAATGAAACTTTTCATTATTTTGCAAAATGGCTCCCTTGCACAAAGCTACCAAAATGGCGCCTCTAGGACCCAGGGAGCAATTTTATAGGGTAACGAATCATTTTGTTATGGTTTTATTTTGTTATTAATTTTTTTTTTACAAAAATTGATTTAAAAACAAAATGAAATGAACTGCTAATAGAAACAAAATGAACCTCCCCCCCCCCCATTTCGTGCCCATTTCTAATTCTGTCTTATGAAGAGTCTTTTTATGGCAGTGGTTCTCAACCTGTGGGTCTCCAGGTGTTCCTGGATTGCAACTCCCAGAAGTCTTCATCACTAGCTGAGCTGGCCAGGATTTCTGCAGTCCAGGAACATCTGGAGACACACAGGTTGAGAACTACTGCTTTATGGTTTTCCAGGGAGAGTATCCTCAGTACTGGTTTACCATTCCCTTCCTCTGGGTTTCTGGGGCCACCTTGGGACTATGATGCTTTCCTAAGGCCAAAGAGGCTAGCTTTACTCACAGGAGGCCCAGTGCGGCACTCTACCCCCAACCTCCAGCTGCCCAACCAAGGAGCCAGCTCCCAGTTTAGGGAAGGCTACCTTAAATCAATAGGGTCGTATTGATGGTGTTTTCAGCGGTTTCCAAAAGATGCAAAAGCTTGAGCCTGCCTTTGGAAGAAAAGGGAGGCTTTGTTATCATCAAACATAATGTTCTACCTGCCTTTCATTCCATTATTTGAACCCTGCCTTTAAGAACATAAGAACATAAGACGATCCCTGTGGGATCAGGTCAAAGGCCCATCTAGTCCAGCTTCCTGTATCTCACAGTGGCCCCACCAAATGTGTCTGGGAGTGCACGAGACTAGATCTCTGTCTCCTGATACCACTCCCTTGCCTCTGGCCCTTGAAGTACCCTGGTTTTAAGATGGGAGATTACACATTTCCATGATGGTTTGTAACTTGTGATGGACTTTTCCTCCAGGAATCTGTCCAATCCCCTTCTGAAGGCATCCAGGCCAGATGCCATTACCACCTCCTGGGGCAGGGAGTTCCACAGACTAACAACACGCTGGGTGAAAAAAATATTTTCTTTTGTCTGTTCTTACTCTCCCAGCCATCAATTTGAATGGATGTCCCCTAGTTCTGGTATTCTGTGAGAGAGAAGAAGACCAAAGGCACCTTACAATGTTCCTTACTAGAGATGGGCACGAAACGAACAATTTTTTGTTTTCGTTTTCGTTTTTTCATTTCATTACGTAACGAAACGACAAATGAATTTTGTCTCTAAAATGAAATGAAACGAACAGAAACACCGGAAATTTTGTCGTGCGTTTTGTTTCCGTTAATGCAATATGAGTGAATTGCTTAAAATCCTTTAAAAAATCACAAAAAATGAAATAAATGGTAACAAAAATCCTTTAAAAAATCACAAAAAATGAAATAAATGGTAACAAAATGGTAACAAACGAACAAAAATGAAAACAATTTTTTGCAAAAATTCACAAAAAATGTAAACGAACCAAAACGGACCCTCCAAACAACAAACGACAAACAAAATGCCATTTTTTTGATTCGTGCCCATCTCTATTCCTTACATTAAGAACATTATGTTTTTATGTAAGAGATGGTGCTTGTTTGGATTTCCCATCCTGCACTTTTACCTAAGAGTAGGTCCTGCTGCAGTGAGCAAGGTTTCCTTATCAGTAGACATATGTACATATGTGAGATAGTGGAAGGATACAGAAAGCAGCAATCAGGATGCAAAATGCAGATTGTGTCACAGCTGCGTAATGAGCTGATCTCATGGAAGTCTAACCACAGTTTTCTGTTCTATTAAATGAATCAAATTAATTATTTTCCTCCTCCCCACCCTTTCCCTCCAAGCCTGTTAATTAAAAACATCAGTCCTTGAGGAATAGTTCTCATTTCCCCATATTTTTAACCTCAGGGGGCCCCCTCCAGATTTGTATCTTATTTCAGTCTAAACAAAATTGAGGAGAATTGATTGAATTATGGCAGTGGAGCCAAACTCCTCATTCCCACAGTGTGTGCTTTCCAGATAACAAACCAGGGAAAACTGGATACAAGAACGGTAGGTATTTGTATTCTACTTCTAAAACACAATCCAGTTTGTGTCAGGAGGAGAGCAGATCTTGTCAGCTGAGCTGCAAGCATTTTTTGTACCCAGATAGGCTGTTGTTGGTATGAAGTTAAGCTTCCCCCTGTTCCTCTACTTACAGAATCATAGAACCACTGAATAACTGAGCGGTAAGGGGGCTTCCACATCTTAGAGAGAGATGATAGGTGGTTCGAGAGAGGGGGCCAGGGAGGCCATTCAAAATCCCTCTCTCAACAGAGGTGGGGGACTCAGGCACAATCTGTCTGCTATGTATCATGTTGCCCTTGCATCAATCCCCAGACAAATCAGAGGCACTTCACACCTTCACTAGAAAGGCCCCTGCTAAAGGCCCCTGTTTAGTGGGTGTTGGGAGGGGCTGCAGAGTTGTGACTTTCACACACCCCAGGCCATTGTCCATCTAAGGAGCCTATTCAGACCAGGACAAAGGTAAACCAAGGTGGAGGATACATTGGCGGTCTCCTACCAGCCTTCCTCAGAATTAAAAACGCTACTTGGATGAGTAGCAAAACATTCCGATTTAACAAGAGGTCCAGTTGCCATGACTCAACTCCCAAAAAGGGGGACCTACAAGGCCATTGGGTCCAACCGCCAGCTCAAAGTAGAAATTCAAATCAAAGCATATCAGACAGATGACGATCATCCAATTTTGTCTTCAATGCCTCCTTTGTAACTTTTTTTTTACAGCGGAAGGGGCAAAAGCCTTCACTGAAGTATCTAGATGTCTTCCAAAACCTGGCAAATGATTCCAGCAATTTCTCCCAGCTGGGAACTCTAGAAATTCCACACACAAAACCTCCAGAATATTCAGATGCTGGCGTATGCTTCCTCTGCCTAATTTCACTTTCAGTTGCCCTTCATCACTTTCTTCCTCTAACCCCAGAGAAGTCACTATACAAAGTAGAGTTCTGCCATAGAAAAGGGAAAAGTTCCAAGTACACTATGCCACGAAGCAGCAAAGACACCGGAAGTACAGCTCCGTCAAGGGCCTACTTAACTCAGAGACATGGCCTACCCAAGTGGTTGGGTGCAATGACTTGACGTGATTGTCTTACTGTTCTGAGCGTTGCTGCTAGTTAAGACTAGACTCAACAGTTCAGTGTTCTGCCTGCTGGAAACCTTAAGGCAATGCTGAAAGAGAGCACTGGAAATAATAAGATTTACAAGATGTATATTATTTTAGTATAAAGCATAAACGGACAGGAATGCTACTGGTCAACCATCAGAACAGGAGTTGGGAGGGATCTCCTTGGCAGAGAACAAGGGTGACCAGATGTTCCTCCTTCTACTGTGCTGGAGAGTTCCATGATTTAAGCAGAGCGAAATGTTGGGGGTTCAATTCCCCATGGTTCCTTTGTGACAAGGGGCTGGACTTGCTGATACAAAGGGTCCTTCCAGCTCTGCAGTCAGATGATGCCAATGACTGGGTGGACCTCTGTTCTACTTCACAGACGAGAGTCCTCTGTTTCAAGGACTGGGAGAAGACAGCTCTATATTTAAATGCACCCTTTCTTTGAAGGCTGTTCCATTCAAGTCTCTTTTGAAGATAAACAGCCTTAAGAAGAGAAAGCAAGGCAAATGATTCGGAATGGCCCGTCAACAGTTAACTCTGAAAGAGGGGAATCAGCAAACCTTCCCAGCTAAAACAAGATCTATTTGGCTTAATTTGCAATCATCACGACTTAACTTGGATGTGTGGGGCATAAACAAGCCCATGCAATATTTTTTCAGAAACATGTGTCTCTCTTGTACTCTGAGTGGTGAATTTTCTTTCTTTCTTGACAGTCTCTACTAGGGCTGGAAGATGTATAAGCTGGTGCTGACCTAAGAAGTCTTGGCATGATGCTGTAAGGACAACAATGATGTATTCATGCCATCCTGTCCATCAGGCCTGTCCAAACTTCGGCCCTGTCCTGATGTTTTGGACCCCTACTCCCAGAGTTCCAAGCCTGTATTTCAAATGGCAAAGGACTGTGGGAGTTGTGGTCCAAAACATCTGGAGGGCCGAAGTTTGGACATGCCATCCTGTACAGGAAGTACTACCAACTGCTCACACACAGAGACACACGCCCTGATAATTCCCTGGCTCTCTCTGCTTTAGATAGGAAGGTCCTCTGAAACAGGGCCTCCAACGACAATCTCAATACAGGCAGGTTGGTTCCAAGGTGTTGGCGGCCCACATATCCTGCCCTGGAAGGGGGGCCACTTGTGGCCTCAGCAGAACCATTAACACCCACGTCCCACTACTGTCCACGCTCTCTTCAGGGACACTCATGGCAGAAGGCAGAAGAAGAGGTTAGGTGGTGGCAGCAGCAGTGGTTTTGATTGGAACCCATGCGTGGTATCTAGTCAAACTTAGGAGCGTGGCCACGGTTGCCTGCCTACGGCTGGGTCTTTCCTCACAAAGCGTTCTGAGACGCTTCCTTCCACAATGTCTTGCTCCTAAAAAGTCAGAGAACACTGGCTGTGCTCCACGTGACCGGGGCTCCAGCAGCTTCTCCAAACTGCTGACTCTGTGGCCACCCTTGACGTCTTCTTCCTCCCCCTCCTTCCCCATGTGTTCCTTTTGTTGCATCCATGGGGTGGCGGCGAGGAGGTCATTGGTCTGCAGAGGTTAGGAGCAAAACCAGTGGTTCTCTTCCTGCCTCAGTTGGCAGAAGGGCTCATAGGTTATGCCTTTAAGAACCTAAGAACCTAAGAAGAGCCATGCTGGATCAGGCCAAAGGCCCATCTAGTCCAGCTTCCTGTATCTCACGGTGGCCCCACCAGATGCCTCTGGGAGCGCATGAGGCTAGATCTCTGTCTCCTGACACCACTCCTCTGCCTCTGGCCCTTGAAGTACCCTGATTAAACATCTCCATCATGGTTTGTCACCTGTGATGGACTTTTCCTCCAGGAATCTGTCCAATCCCCTTTTGAAGGCACCCAGGCCACCAGATGCCATCACCACCTCCTGTGGCAGGGAGTTCCACAGACTAACAACACACTGGGCGAAAAAAAATATTTTCTTTTGTCTGTTCGTACTCTCCCAGCCCTCAATTTGAGTGGATGTCCCCTAGTTCTGGTATTTTGTGAGAGGGAGAAGAGCTTTTAAGGAAACCACCAGCTGCTTGATTTGTGTCTGGAAATGCACCAGAAGACACACCCAGGGATGGGAGGTTGGGCTTAAGGAAAAAGCATGAGATATGATTCCAAGCAAGGGAAGAAAATGTGGCCTAGAAATTAAATTAGGATCACGGATCCCAAAGGGATTGTTCCATCACTCCCTGACTTCACTAAAATGTGCTGTAAGATAACATCCCCCGGGAAGGATTCACCCAAGCCCTTTTACTACCTGGGGCAAACAACAAAGGGACCGTCTCCGATCAATCCATTTCTAAGAGAAGCTGATTGCCCTGGGAAGTGCTTCTTACTTCACTAGTGGCCACAGGTAGGTGTCTTCTAGAACGTCAGGTGGAAGGAGGTTAATTCCAAGGGTACAGGACAGCTTCAGGAGGCCTAATTTTATTTATTTATTTATTTATTTATTTATTTATTTATTTATTTATTTATTTATTTATTTTTATGCCACCCGTCTTCCGAAGGAAATCCAGGCGGTTTAAAGCAATCATAATCCAACAACAATAATTACACTCAAAATAAGAAAATAAGAATCAAAGATGGCGGCCAATCTTTCACGAGGCGGAAAAAAACCCCTCTAATGGTCACCAAATGCCTCTTTAAAAAGCTTTTTTGAAGGCCAGCAGGGACGCTGCTAGGCGCAGCTCACTTGGCAGAGGGTTCCAAAGTGAGGGGCCAGCCACAGAGAAGGCCCAGTTATGGGTTACCGATTTCCTAGCCTCCCTGGGGGGCGGGGGCACCTAAAGTGAGAACACCTGCAACATTCTGGTGAGTGGGGCCTCAGTTGACGTCTGGCAGCCGAGGTAGTTCCTGCCCTCTGCTTATAGGTAGGGCTGGCCCTGAACTTCTGGGTAAGAAAAGCATCAAAAGGATGGGGCAGGAGAGAGACAGACTCTGGAGGAAGTGCTGATGGACTACCTCTGTCCTCCTCTCGGTTTCAGTTGATTGGAAATGTTTCCCAGTTGAGTTGTCCCTGTCCCGTGGAGACCAATATATTGTTCTACAATTTACATATAAATGAAGATCTACAGCTCTATCAAATGCCTCCGTCTTTCAAGAGCGGCTGCTTTTTTTTAAAAAAAGAAAAAGACTGCAACGGGAAGATAAGCTGCACTTTAAAAGCCACGTTGGCAATTGTGCAGCTTAAGAGATGGTGGAACGTTTCAGAACTTGGGGATTTGAGAATCCACAGACCATGATCAGCCTTGGATGTTCAGGTCCCAGGTTGCAATCAGTTCCATGCTGCCCTCAGGAGTCCTCTGCCCCTACACTAAGGCTGATACTTCACATCCCTCTCGCTGCAGTTCGCAGCCCCGCTGGAGACCGGTTCGAAGGAACGTTACCTCACGTCCTTGTGGGGTCAATCCGAGTTCGAAGGAATGTAACCTCACGTCCTTGTGGGGTCAATCCGAGTTTGAAGGAATGTAACCTCACGTTCTTGTGAGGTCAATCCGAGTTCGAAGGAATGTAACCTCACATCCTTGTGGGGTCAATCCGAGTTCACCCCGACCACGCCCCCTGAACTGCGCTTCAAGCGGGGTGAGAGATTCCCGTCCTGGAGCTCGGGAATCTTTTCAATCCACCTCTCAATCTGTGTTGAAAACCGATTTCAACACGGAGGCAAGTTCACCTCACCTTGAGGAAGGACGTGAAGTAACCACCAAACTGAGTCTTGAATTTACAGTTTGTGCAGGGGTGTGATTTGCCCCTGGAGTGCCAAAAACCAGTTTGGGAATTGGGAAGCACTGGAAACTACAATTCCCATGAAACCTTGCAGGAGAGGTCATTTCTGGTCTTGCAGGATGACTTGTATAGAGGAGGCCTCGCAGCTCTTGGATCTCTCATTTCTCCCAGAAAGGGGGCGTAGAGGTGGAGATGGGTGACGGGCAAAACTTTACCTGGCTTCCTTTTCTTTAGTATTCCCAGAAAACGCGAAGAAAGGGTCTGCTGAGGATTCTCGGAGAAAGCTCAGAAAAACCACATTCGTTATGAGCTGAGTCAGGCAGAGCTCGCTCATCCCTTTAAAAAGCCTTAATTTACCATGTCAATGGAGAACTTTCTAAAGCATCCAAAATAGTTTTGAGCAGAACGCAACGTAAGCGACAGGCATCCGCCAACCAAAGCTCGTGCACTTCATGATATTCTCTTTACATAATGAATGATATTAGCCTGGAGACTGCAAGATGACGTCCCAATATGTTCTCACTAGGGACTCGCTGCAACAACAGCAACCAGGCTCCTGTTGGGTCCTGTGCAGCCTAAACCCGAGTTTGCGTAAGTGGTTTGCACTCAAGAGTTAATGATAGGACTTCAGTCAAGCTGCATGGTGGGTAGGAATCCCTTTCAATTTTTGTCTGGCCTGGCTCCACTTTCTCTGCCAGACAGTGATGCTCGAAGGTGTGAAATGGCTCCTGTACAGCATGTACCACCTATGGCTCCTGTACCACAATGTACCACTTCAGAGAACTCTTGATGCTGAAGGATTGGCTGCTCGACTGAGGAGTGAAGAGAGGCACACATCAATCTGCTTGATGTAGTCAAAGAGCTGAGGCTGGTCCTAGTGAGGCAAGCCCCCTTCTCTTCCACTCTCAGCCAGCAGTCCTGTATTTCTGTTTGCCTCTGCTCTAGGCACAGTTGAGTCAGCGACTTCTCTATTCCTTGCATCAGCTGGAAGATGGGGGGGGGTGTTAAACGGGCAGCCCAGCCTTACAGCTATCTCAGGCACAAACATCCAACTCTCTACTCCACTAGCACCAATCATCCTCTGAGGGGCCCAGGGGCCTAGAGACCAGGAGATGCATAGAAATTCTCTCATATTCCGACAGGCCACCTAAAACCTGGCAACTAGAGATGGGCACAAATCAAAAAATGGCATTTTGTTTCGTTTCATTTCGTTAAGGAGTTTGTTTTGTTTTGTTTCATTTTTCGCAATTTTTTTGTGAAAAATTCGTTTTGTTGTTTCATTAATTCATTATTCATTTTTACCCGCTTTTTTCCCAGCATCCACTGCGTGTCCCCTTATCTCCCCTCCTGATCGGCCCTGTCATAATTACCCACTGCACGGCCTCCTTATCTTCCCTCCCGATCGGCCCCGTGATAACGGGCCGTGGGAGGGAGGCACAAGGGGGGCGGCAGCTATGAAGCTGAGCTGCTCTGGCTGCCTAAACACGGCCTACTTATCTCTCATCTGGGCTGAGGCTCAAGCCCGCCACGTCCCTCAATGGGTGTGGCGAGGTGTGTGCTCCCTCCGTGCAGCTTGGCGTGAAAGGACCTCCAGACCAGCACCAGGTAGGAAACATCTCCCCCCCCCCATTTAAAAAAGAACCTAACTGAACTGGGAGTTGAGTCATGGCTACTGGACTTCTTTTTTGAGAGATAGAAACGTTTCGCTGTTCATCCAAACAGCTTTTCTCAGTTCGGTTTGTTTCGTGTTAAATTTGCCCCATGGTCGTTATTTGTTTTGTTATGTAACAAACCGAATAACGAAACAAAAAAACCACTCATTTCGTGCCCATCTCTACTGGCAACCTTCTGCAGTGAGTGTCCATTGAATGGGACTCAGAGCTACTTAGTTATGTCATGGCAGGAAGCAGCTCCCACTTCAGAAAGGCCCATGATGGTGACATTTGGGAACTTCGACAGAAGCAGCCATAAGCCTCTCTCTGGCACGACCTAAAGAATTTATCCAAATATGAAAGAGAACACAGAAGCATTCTGAGTCGGTAATGCAGATATGCCCCCTAAACTAGTACAACAGACATGCTGTCATCCCCATGTTCACCGAGACCATCAGTTTTATCACAGCGACACAGAGAAGAATCCCCACTGGGGAATTATCAGCGCTCACACCAGAACACAGTCACCAAGGTGCTGCGTAAGAAGCCAGGGCCGTTTGGATGGCATGAACCTGACGTACGCTCATCGGGGTATGTCACTGAAGACAGCTGTATTTAAAATAACATAAAACAAAACAAAACTCTGCAACATTAACCCAGTTTATGTAGATAGATACATGCCAGACTAATAGACTATTCAAATCCCCAACCGTCAACCCAAATTGGTTTTCTTTTCTTTTTTCTTTTTTCTTTTTTGCATCTATGTGGCCCCGACCGAGGCTTACAAACAATTCACTTCTAGCTCGTTTTCTGGGGCTTCGATCGACATAATTCCACTCCTCGTTCAAAGAAGCCGGGAGTATCTCTCTCCCACTTTGCATCGCCCAAGTGAGCATCTGTTGCTATAGCGCCTCCGTGAGATTTCCTAGACGACCACGGAGGTGCCAGGAGTGCTTTCTGCTGGCCACCCACACCAGTTAATGTTCAAAAGACTTCTCTTTTTTTCCCCTAAGGGAGAAGGTAGCACAGAGGAGAAGCTTCAGGGCCCGAAGTGGATCAGAAGCCTGTCCAGAATAATAGCACGGTCCCCACCAGGTTATAAGGAATTTAGACCAAGGAAGTACATCCGATCTCGCCTGATTTCGGAAGCTAAGCACGGTCGGCCCTGGTTAGTACTTGGATGGGAGACCACCAGGGAACACCAGGTGCTGGAGGCGCCTGGAGTAGGAACTGGCAAACCACTCCAGTATTCCTGCCAAGAAAACTCCATGGACATGGAGTCACGAAGGCTCAGTCACGACTGTAACGACACAACACACACACATCTTTTGGCTAACAAGAATTGTTCCTCTCTCCTTCCAGCTGAAGTGAGAGTGGAGAGCACCCTTTTCAGCTGTCACTCTGCCAGATGTTAGGAGTGGTTGGGAACAGCATCTGGAGTCCCAAGGTTGAACGAGGCTGGTCTTATCCTGCATAGAAACCATTTGAGGGTGGGTGGTGCAATCTTGAGGTCTAGAGACTGCACAAATGGTCAGGAACAAACATAATACATATCCTCCACTTCAGGGGCATTTTCAACCATGATATAGAATTTTTTTAGCTGCCTAGATGCCCTAAGCATATCCGATTTTGCCTGGTTTTGGAAGCTAAGCAGGGTCAGCCCTGGTTAGTATTTGGATGGGAGACCACCAGGGAATACCAGGAGCTATAGGCGCCTGGAATAGGAACTGGCAAACCACTCCTGTATTCCTGCCAAGAAAACTCCATGGACATGGAGTCGCAAAGGTTCGGTCACGACTGTAACGACACAACACACACACATCCTTTTGCTAACATGACATGTTCCTCTCTCCTTCCAGCTGAAGTGAGAGTGGAGAGCTCCCTTTTCAGCTGGGAGGAACAAGAGCAGCAAATGAGTAAAACGAAGCCCGATTGTCCTGGCCCTTGAGCTCCAAGGGTTTAGATATCACTGCAACAAAATGACAAATGTGTAAAAGACAGCTCAAGAAGAAGAACACGAACCTCCAATCCAGGCAAAGTGGGGCATGTGAAGAAAGACTCCCATAGTCAACACAGCCAATGGTGGAGGAAACACAGTTGAATAATAACTAGAGGACTGTTCTTTGCCTCCCCTGAGCAGAAGTGACCTCAGACTAGGGCCCCTAGTCACCAGCCGGGAGTTGTGCCCTCCCTGTGTCTAACTGACTAGACCAGTGATGGCGAAACTTTTAGAGATCGACTGACCAAAATGTGATTGAAAGCCCACTAATTTTTCGCAAAGTGCCAATACAGCAATTTAACCTGTATCCAGGTGGCAATGAAGGTGCGATGTTGGGTACTCACAGAAAGGGCTCCGAGTGCCACCTTTGGCACCTTTGGATGCTATCACCACATCCTGTGGCAGGGAGTTCCACAGACTAACAGCACGCTGGTTTAAAAAAAACATTTTCTTTTGTCTGTTCTTACTCTCCCAGCTCTCCCATGTCCCCTAGTTCTGGTATTTTGTGAGAGGGAGAAGAACATCCCTCTGTCCACTTTACTCATGCCCTGCATTATTTTGTACATCTCAATCATATCCCCTCTCAGGTGCCTTTTTTCCGGACTAAAGAGCCCCAAATGTTTTAGCCTTTCCTCATAAGGGAGGTGCCCCAGCCCAGTAATCATTTTAGTCACTCTCTTCTGCACCTTTTCCAGTTCCACTATGTCTTTCTTGAGATGCGGTGACCAGAACTGTACACAATACTCCAGGTGCGGCCTTACAATAGTTTTGTACAATGGCATTCTAATGCTTATTATTTATGTTTATTATTTATGATTATTTATGCTTTATTTTATTTATTTTAGACTATTTTACCCCACCTTTCTCCTTGGAAATGGCTGTTTTATTTTCAATCCCCTTTTTGATAATCCCTAGCATGGAATTGGCCTTCTTCACCGCTGCCACACACTGGGTAGGCGCCTTTGTTGAGCTCTCCACCAGCACACCAATATCTCTTTCCTGATCTGTCATGGATAGCTCAGAGCCCATGCACAGGCTCTGAGGAAATGCATGTCCCGGGTTATATTCCTACGTTTGGTCCATCTGATCATAGCACGACAGGGGTCAGATCTAGATGTCACTGCGTCCTCGGCAGAATCAGAGCTGAGAGTCCAGACTAAATTTTACTTCCCTAGGCAGAATTTTAATGCACTTTAAATTCTATTCAAATACCCACACAGCGGGGTTTTTTGTTTAGTCCTGTACAAGCAGAAGTGGTTCACAATTCACTTTTCTTCCATAATAGCAGGGCAATACCTTCCCCTCTCCGAGAACATGCAAGGTAAAATTATAAACAATCCAGTTGGGGGAGGGGGTGCTGGTTGGTTGCAGGAACGTCTGTCTCCATATCAATTTAATAATATCTATTGGACTAAATATGACAAATTCACAGCAGCCTATACATATGCAACGTTAGGACGCGAGCTCCATTATGTATGTTACAATTTCCCATTACCTTTTGTCCTGTATTCGTGCATAGCATCTGGGCTTTTCTTCCATAATCTAGCAACAATTTCTCTTCCTCCACCCCCCACCCCCATTCTCTGAGAAATCATAACAAATGCAGGAGATATGGCACGGTATTGTAAGAAGAAACGTCCATTACACAGGACTGGAGAGAAGAAGCAGCGAGGGCAGACAGGAGAGCATCTTTCAAATCCTTGGAAGGTAGTCGTCGTACAGAGGAGGGATAGGGTCTAATCTGGGCATGTCCAAACTTTGGCCCTCCAGATGTTTCGACCACAACTCCCAGAATTCTAAGCTTAGATAGCCAATGACAAAGGACTGTGGGTGTTGTGGTCCAAAACAACTGGAGGGGCGAATATTGGACATGCCTGGTCTAATCTCACCCACCCTAGAATACGGAACAGGCAATGAAGGCCAGAAGATACAGGAAGCCATATTTCTGTTGAATAACAATTCCTAACTAAGGCAATGGGTTCCATGGTTACAATGATAGAACCAATGACCTTGAGGGTTGGTGAGTGCTCCAGCCCTAGAGTCTTAGAAGACGCGGCTGAGGGATCTGGGAATGTTTAGCCTTACAAAAAGAAGTTTGAGAGGGGATAAGATTGCCATGTTTAAATATTTGCAAGGATGTCATATCGAAGAGGGGACTGGCTTGGTTTCCACGGCTTCAGAGAATAGGACTCGGGGCAATGTTTCAAACTGCAGGAAAAGAGATTCCATTTGAACATTAGGAAGAACTTCATGACGGTTAGAGCTGGCTGGCTGTGGAATATGCTGCCACAAAAGGAGGGTGGTGGAGTCTTCTTTGGAGATTTTAAGCAGAGGCTGGATGGCCATCTGTCGGGAGTCCTGTGATGGGAGGTTCCTGCATGGCAGGGGGTTGGACTGGATGGCCCTTGAGGTCTCTTCCAAGTCTATGATTCTATGATTCACTCAAGGGAACATTGGGCAACCCTCAGTCGGATCTGCTTTGATTTGGATTCCTGCATTGAGCTGGGGGTGGTATTGGACTCAATGTCCTTATAGGCTCCCCCTCTGTTATTCTACAATTCTATGGTTCCAGCATCTCCTGGTTGGCAAAGTTGCAGCCATTCAGATGCTGGTGCTTTCCAACTCACGGCATCCCAAGCAAACATAGCTATGATAAAGGGGTGATGGAAGATGTACACCACCAGTGGAGGAGCATCAGGAAAAAGAAACATGCGTCCCTGCATCCGACAACGTGGGCTGGAGTCCAGAAAGAAATCAGTAAATAAAACAGGCCTATGTCTAAAGCACCTCCCTGTTGGGTTTGCAAAAACAAACTAGAATGCCTCTACCCCCCCCATCCCTGGAAATCGGAATGCTGTTCCAAAAACAAAAAGCAGGCCTACCGTGTCGTCCGCCACCGGCTTCTCCGTAAAAACAGGAGGCAGCAGCACCTCTGTGGGGGTTGTTGGGTCTGGGCTGCCTCCGCCTCCGATCAGGGAGACCACGCCATTGCAATCCACCGAGCTGTTCCTCTTGCCGTTTAGGGTGTACTTTGGGGAGCTGTGACCCGTCTGGCTCAGTGCGCTCAGCCGCCGCCCGTTCCTGGGAACCAGCAAGGACCCACGTTGGCTCTCGCTCTCCCCGACGGTGCTGATGTCGTCATCGGCGAAATCCGCCTCCGAACCGAGGTCCCTGCTCCGCAGCCGGAAGCTGAAGGCACTCCCATGGCTGGCCTTGCGTTTCACGGAATTTTCCATCGAGCCGGAGGTGAAGCCCAGAACAGTCTTGGTGGACGCCAGAAGGGTGGGAAAGGATAGGAGGAGGAAGGGTAGGGGTAGGGGTAGGGGTAGGGGGTTGGAAAGTGAATTTCACAACAGATTTATTTAACATTGGGAAGATGGTGAATTCCACTCTCATCCATTAATATCAGAGCATCTCTGAATTATACAGAGAAAGCCAGGCAAATGGCTTACTGAAGGCAGGTTGGATCCCCTAGAGCAGTGGTGGGTGATAACCTTCAGAACTCCAGATACTTTGGACCACAACTCCTACAGTCCTTTGCCATTGGCAATCTAAGCTCGGGATTCTGGGAGTTGTGGTCCAAAACATCTGGAGGGCTGAAGGTTCACCACCCCTGCCCTAGAACAATTGGGCTCAACATTTTCCTGGCCCCGAGAGAGAGTGCACATGGCAGCCCTTGTGGGGCTGGTTCTAGCCCTGTGGCGGCCAGTGGCTGATCTTGATTAATAATAAGCATGTTCGTGGGCAAGGCTGATTTCGTACTGCTTCTCGATGCATATTGAAAAGAACCTTGTGAATTTCCAAATGTACTGGCCCGCAGCCCCTCTAACACCTCCTCCCGGGCTCTTCAGGAAGAGGCTGATGAGTAGCTGCAGTCCATCAGCATCTGGCAGGCCACATGTTTCCCCATCCACGTTCCAAGTAGAGATGGGCACAAAACGAACAATTTTTCGTTTCTGTTTTTTCATTTCATTACATAACGAAATGACAAATGAATTTTGTCTCTAAAATGAAACGAAACGAACAGAAACACCGGAAATTTTGTTGTGCGTTTCATTTCCGTTACTGCAATATGAGTGAATTGCTTAAAATCCTAAAAAGAATCACAAAAAATTGAAATTAATGGTAACGAAATGGTAACAAACGAACGAAAACGAAAATGATTTTTTTTGCAAAAATTTGCGAAAAACGGAAATGAACCGAAACGGACCCTCCAAATGACAAACGACAAACAAAATGCCATTTTATTCGTGCCCATCTCTAGTTCTAAGCTTCCCGAAAATAATGCCAGGAGTAAGATCTCTTCCCAAATCCCCAAACAAGATGCTGCTCATGTTGTTTCTGTGCATGCAGGGTTGCCTTCATCAAGGCTGCCACCATTCATATGCTGCAGCTAAGTCTTCAGAGGTCACCCCACCAGTCCTATGTCATCTTGTCACTACCGATTCTTGCTGTGAGCCCAGGAAAAATAAAATTCTGGGTCAGGCTCAGATCTGGGAAAGTTTATTTAACTACAGTAGCTCCCAGAACCAAAAATCACTTTTCCCAAGCCCGATATACTCTCCGTTGGTCCTACGGATCTGCAAAGCTTCCTATGCCTAACTTTTGCTCTCTGTGATGTGAGGACAGAGTGCCTCAAACTGCACCCAATACTGTTCTGCAGTGATACATGGCTGGGAAAGAATAGCCATGGATGACAGTCTGATTCTCCAGTTCCAGAAAAGCCCATTTTAAAGCCACCACAGTTGGCCAGATCTGAAGAAGTTCTAATCCCTTACTCCATATGCGTTCCATCTGCATCATCAGGGGTTGGATTGTGTCATCTCCAACCTGCAGGAAATGGCCATGTTTTCAAAAAGCATTTGGCCAGTTTATCGGAAACCACTACATGTCTCAATAACTGCTGCCAACCTCTTAAGGACCTTGTGTTTCCCAATTACTGCTGCTTTCAAGGACCTCCCATTTTAGGGGTGCCAGGTTCCAAAAGCTATGGAGGAAGGGGTGTCCAATCCACCAGTACATGGGGGGCTTCTGGGTACTGGTACCAAATAGGCATCATGTCAACATTCCATGCTGGGTCAAACCAAAGCTTTGAGAAAATCATGAGCACCCTCTTGTTTCTGATGAGTAAATTATTGAACCATCTGGGCATGGTATGGTTATAAGGATCATTTGAAAGTAGTCTTTGGAAGAGATGATCATCCACGTGTTTAGTTTGAGTAATAAGTGTGCGGTTTTGGTACTCCCTCACCTTTGGTTTTACCTCCCACCAGAATGCATCCCATAAAAACTTCTTCAGAAATGAATTTGACCGTTCATTTGGAAAAAAAGAATCTGCCTTTTCAATTAAGGACAGCAACAGACATTACAGGTAATCCATAATTTCGTGGTGTTGTTCACCAGACCTTCCTCGCTTGGCCCAACCATTTGTAATGCTCTTCCTTCTCCTTCCTCAGCTTCTGGGGACTTTAGTTATTTATTTTTACATTTCTAGACCACACCAATTTTCCCACAGGAACTCTGGGCGGCTTACACGAAAGTCAAACAAATAAACAACCGTTGAAATCAATAGGCAAATTAGTAACAAATCAATAACAAGCAAGGAACCCAGCAAGAGGCCAAAAGAACTAAAGGGTGATAGGAAGTACAACAAGAAACAGGGGAAAACAACACTTAAATTCATCCATGCTGAAGAAACCCTTCCACAGGGGTCATGGCAACCAAAAACAACATCCAGCAGTGTCTTTTTCTCCCACATTTACAAGTGCTACACGAAGAAAATGCAATGACAACAGGGACTGTCACCACAACTCAACACCACAAAGGAAACCGGACAGGACACGAAAAAGAATAACGGCAACAGAAAAAGAAGCAAATTTTTTCAGTTGTTCACAGGCAAACAATCTTGTTTCTGTGATTGCGTGATTGAAGCTGACTCCACTTGTCAGTACAATTAGGGGAGTGCAGAGTTCGGAATTTATCTGCACAAAGATGACTAGTTCTGCTCCTTCCCGAAGGTGCTCAGCGCATCCTCAGCCAGGCCCTCCTCTTTGGCACTTTCTTTGTGCAGATGACAAATGCACAGACGCGAAATTAAAAGACGACTCATCTGCTGAAGGAACATGCTGGGAAGCCTGGTGCTTCGCTCCGCATCCAGCCTGACATTTTTTTACAAAATTTTTCTCTGCCAAAACCCATTCAGAGCACAGAGACTCACTCAGCCGTTTTGGCATGAACAATCTTGTAATTAGCAAGGCAACACACTCAATTAAACAATAAGAAAACCTCTTACCAAAAGAGGAGGAGGAGGAGGAGGAGGAGGAGGAGGGGAAGAAGAAGAAGAAGAAAATGGAGAAAACCCCAGAGAAAGAAACAATGCAATATACTACAAAATCCATGTGTGTGTTCCTGATACAGAGGGGTTATTCCAGATACAGTGGTGCCTCGAATTACGAATGCCCCTAGTTACAAAAAATAAAAATAAATAAATCAAAATACAAGGGAAATCCGCCCAGGGGCACGATGCACCCTGGAAATTGAAGCCTTCCGCAAAAACCTTGAGATAGGAAAAAATTCCTATGGGTCACCTCAAGATACAACATTTCCCATTCCCTGGGTGCACTGTACCCCATTCGTTTTCAAATTATGAAAATGTCAAGATACGAAGCATCACAAGGAACGGATTAATTTAGTAATTCGAGGCAACACTGTATATAGTTGTATCCGTGCTTTATCTCACTTATTGGTCACAGTGGTGTCTACCGTTTGCATATGTTCAACTTGCCAGCTCTGGCACGAACAACTAAAGAGCGAGCGAATTTTATGATGCCTGCTACTTAGTCAACAACGAGAAGATCTCAGCCGGTATGGCCATGGAAAGCATCTATACCCTGAACACGTGGAAGCAGCAATAAGCAGAGAGTCATTCTATACCTTTGGTGTAGTACACAAGTGAAGGTGATTAACCACACCCAAACTCCTGGGATTACAGATAGGGACATGATAGGAAATGCCCTACACCGAGTCAGAGAACTGGTCCTTCTACACTTGTACTGTGACCTCTAGAAGACCAATGATCTCTATGACTTAGCCTGAGGGCAATCTTCCTTATTCTGATAGGATATTTCCTATTCCCAATCCTTTCCTGAAGGCCAAGAACTAAACTAAAGACCCTCTGCACATGACACAGGCACTCTAAACCAGGGGCGCAGAATTGAGGCCCTCATAATGTTCATAAGGGCGCGGTGGCTCGGCAGGCTAGAGTACTGAAAACTGTCGGCTGTAAGGTTGGCAGCTCAGCGGTTCAAATCCCAGGCGCCACGCAGTGGAGTGAGCTCCCACTGTTAACCCCAGTTGCTCCCAACCTAGCAGTTCCAAGGCATGTAAATGCAAGTAGATAAATAGGAACCGCTGTAAAAAAGCAGGAGGGTAAAACAGTGTTTCCTTGCAGCCATCCCGGCCACACAGCCACGGACTCGTACAACACTGGCTCTTTGGCTTGAATACGAAGATGTGCACCGCCCCTAGAGTCAGACATGACTGGCAAGCATGTGCGGGGGGGGGGACCTTTACTTTTTTAATGTTCCCAGTAACCTGTAACCACTGGGTATGCTGGCCTGGACTTCCACGACCATCTAAGGAATCAAGATTATTCACCAGTATTAAAAGAACAAAAGCATATGGCTCAACCACCAGCACAAGCCAAAGGCCTGCAGAATCCAGTTTTAGATGTATTATGGAATAAGAGATGCAATCAAGCTGGTTCTTAAAAATGGAGGTTCTCATAAGGCTTCCAAGGCACATGTTATCTTTACGAGATGGTTTTACCCATGCCATCAGCCAGCAAATTTCCAGAGCAGAGATCTGAACCTAGCCCCAGTCCAATGCTCTATCTATTATACTACACTGGCTATAAGTCAAGTTACCTAAAGACCAAAAGCTCTGGGCAATTCCCAAAACCTTATCAAGAGCATTTTGGGTTGTCTTCTTAACTAACTCTGGTTTCATCCAGTTCGGGAAGAATCGCCTGCCTTCATAGCTTTCAAGGGAACTTGCATAGGAATGTTCACTTTTAGGCAAAGACTAACCATTCTTCGTTGGTCATCCTCCGATTCCGATTTTAGTGCTTTGGGTTCTTCGCCATCATCTTCCGTCCCAGAGGTTTTCTTTTTCCTTCTTCTGCTCCTTCGTTCTTTGGAGGTTTTGGACGCCAACGGCGACATTTCAAATGAGCTAAGCGACGCCGAATCGATTCCTCGAGCTAGAGCCTGAAAATACGGAGATGAAGGAGAACATACACCACTGTCTGCAGAATTTTTGATGGCCATATATGCAGATTATTGTTTCTTTACCATCCCAGGGAGTTACCCTTTTGTAATCTTAATGGAGCCAAAGTTCAAAACAAATATAGATGGCCTTCTCATGGTACACATGAGAAAATTCCAGAAAGTCACTTGAGGTTTGAGATGATCATTGAATATTTTCAGGGCTGTACACTGCTATTCCTATGGATAGTTGTATCACTTCATGTCGGCAGAGTAAATCAGGAGTGTCCAAACTTTGGCCCTCCTGATGTTTTGGACCACAACTCCCAGAATTCCAAGCCTGTATTTCCAATGGCAAAGGACTGTAGGTGCTGTGGTCTAAAACATCTGGAGGGACAAAGTTTGGACATGACTGGTTGGGTCCCAACACAGAGGAAAGGCTTCCAGCTTGGGCTTTTGCTTTCCTGTGGTTGACGGATCCCCTCCACACTTTTTGTGCCTCTAGTGTCCTAGCTCTCTATGACTTCATTGCAATATGATGAGTAACAAGGCATAGGTTCTAGTGGCATTACAGTAATATCGCAAGACCAATGAAACCAAGCATTTTTGTTCTGCAGATGGAGACACTGCAAAAAAAAAAAAAAAAAAAAAAAAAGAAGAGGATTTAGGGACACATGACCAGGAATGGGAGATCCATCTGGATGAACTGGTGGCTTTGACCGAAGGAAAATCAAAACACAAACATAACAAGATGTTTCCTCTCCTATCCATAAATTCCACATTGAAAGTAGAGATGGGCACAACTCAGCGAAATTTTCGTTTTTGTTTTTTTGTTTTCGTTAGGTAACGAAACGAAAACGAAAATTTTTCAAAAAACAAAATGGAAACGGAAACGAAATGAAAAATTTTGCCGTGTTTTTGTTTTCGTTGCGGCAAACACATTGAACTGAAAAGAATGCTAACGAAACAGAATTTTTTTGTTTTCGTTTTTCATTTTTCGTTACGTAACGAAACGAAAACGAAAAATTTGTGGGAAAACCCAATGAAAACGAAAACGAACCGAAACAGACCCCTCAACGAAAAATGAAAAACAAAAAACGAAAAACAAAAAACCCTTTTTTTTTAGTCGTGCCCATCTCTAATTGAAAGTTCTCTTAGTAAATGTTTTGGCTTGCACAAGCAAAGTCCTCTCAGCAAAGGCTTGAGCAATTAAATTAAAACTATGCCTGAAAGAGGGGGTGGTACTCTTATCAATACGGACAACAGCATGCCCTGACAACCGCTCCAGAGCCTATGATTGTGACTATTTCATGGGCTGAAAATGTCTCAAATGGCAGCGGTGTCAGCTCGCCGCATAGGACTGTAGCCCACAAGACCAAGAGTTGCTCATTCTTGCCTAGAGATGGAGAACGAGTATGTTTGAATTGCAGCAACCTTGGGGGAGGGCCACACATTCCCACCTGTGGCACTAAGCCACTGTTGATGAACCTATAGCACGGGTGCCAAAGGTGGCCCTCTGAGCCCTTTCTGTGGGCACCCAACCTCATCCCTTCACAGCCACAGTTAAATGGCTGTATGGGCACTTTGCAAAACATTAGCGGGTTTTGAATCGCCGTTTGGGCACTCGGTCTCTAAAAGGTTCGCCATCACTGCTCTAGGCCAGTCAGCAGCAGTTGACTGTTGACACAGGTTAGTGCTATGTCATGCATGACCATCCTCTTGCATAGAAATCATGGCCGTGTAGAAACACGGTGTGTGTGCGCCACGAACACTCCTGGGTTCAAAAACTGCTGATGCAATTGTTTCTCCATAGGACAGTGATGGTAAACCTTTTAGAGACCGAGTGCCCAAACTGCAATTCAAAACCCACTCTTCCCCCCCCCACACACACAACTTGAATACAGGTGGCTGTGAAGGAGCGATGCTGGGTGCCCACAGAAAGGGCTCCGAGTGCCACCTTGGGCACCTGTGCCATAGGTTCACCAACACTGCCAGAGGAAGACATGTTAGGCCAGTCATGGTACATGAGAGATGCTCTGCAGATGCCTTTTCCTCCCGGCACCTGTGGAATCCTCTGTGGCAATCTTACCCATGAAGTCACTCTCAATCTCCCTAGATATATCCGCTTTGGTTAATTGCCAGTGTGTGTGTTGAAGGTCTATTAAAAAAAGCAGGCCCTTGGTTCTCTTGTTGTCATTATTACTATCATCAAAAATATTCTCATGCTTACTAGAGAAATTAATGGCTTTTCGCTCAATATGGGCAGCCCTTGCCATTAGTTCAAGTTAATTAGCATTCTTTCCAGATTTGACTTATCGATCTTCCCACTTCAAACAGCCATTAGTATCCCATTATTCAACAAGGGAAATAAGGGTGTGTGTGGGGGGGGATGATTCAGTTGTTTAAATGTTGCCAGGGACGCCCTTGTGCAAACAAAACCACTTATCAACCACACGACAACCCTCCCCCCCCCGGGGTCAGATGTAATACAAAGAGCTCTGATGCCGGGCGAGCGGGCGGCTCTCAGCAACCATGGGTCTTGCAAGTCAACAACAACAACACAACAACAACAACACCTTTGAACTCGACTCCAGCCCCTCTCAATGAGGCTCAGCGGAGATTCGAACTCTCAACCACTAGTGCCGCAGCCAGACACCTAAACCACCAAGCTATCCAATGAGCTGATTTTCAGAGAAGAGAAAACCCCCCTTTATGGCGGTTACTTCACGTCCTTCCTCATTCCAAGATTACGCTCATTTTGTGATAACGTCGTTTGCAGTCACGTGGTCTTGTCCCGGTTCTGTCCTTTTTTCCGTTTACCCAGGAACGTGATTGATGGTATTGTGACAATTGTTACTTCACGTCTTTGTTTTGTGACAATTTCTGTACTTTTGGGGAGCCAGTGGGGAATTCAGATGGGGGGGGGAGAGGAATTAATGAGCTTTTAAAACTGAGTGAGTACAATATTTTTAAATTTCATAGGGTTTTTTTTTTTTTAAACTTTAAGGGACATGCTTTTAATTACTCGGGGAGCTTCTTTGTCAACTGCCTTGGCTAACATAAATGCTCAAACGACCAATCCACTGCTACATTTAGACTGAAGGTGGGCCAAGTTCACACGGCATCTCAGCAGATGCTGGAGGAGAAGCAAGGAATGGACTCATACCTCACTCTGAGCATCTTGGTGGAAAGATGCACTGCCATGTAAATAAATAAGGGGAAATAGCCCATCCCTGGAAGCAATCAAAAGAGACGGTTCTAGAACTGTGGGGCTCCATTTGGGTCCCTTTCCAAGGAGAAAGGTTGGGTAAAAATTTTCAAATTAAAATAAATATAAATAAATATATTTCCCCCATTTAACGATCTTACTTTTCATACTCCACAGATCTGCAAGTGGGGGGAGGGGGGAAGTAGTCTACCTCTTAACCTATTTTTTCTCACCCTCTTAGCTAACAGCTTTCTTACGTATGGCAGAAATCTGCTGTTGTTTCTATATTCTGTCATAATATCATGATACTATTCCCCCCCCCTCTCACACACACACACAATTTGGCTTCAGAGCTATTTCTAGCACCTCTTGGTGTTATCAGATTTTTTTCCTGCAGCTATCCCTCCAGACAGCTAAGGCAGAGAGTGGGCAGCACAGGCGTGTGGAGGCAAAAGAGAGAGAGAGAGAGAGACCATCTTATCTCTCTGTTTATGTATGTGTAGGCTGCTGCCATTCTTTGAGGCCATGGTTTGTGTCGATTGCTCAGGCCCCCATGGTCACAGCAGGTTCTGTCACGTTGCAGGGATACGATTTGGCTTGCCAAAGAAAATTAATAATAATATTCTGCATCAGCAGAAATCGCACAGGTTATTTTCCAGAGATTACACAGGAAGTGGGACTTTGTGGCAGGGAGTGCTGGCCCAGGCCCAATGTTTGCAGGTTATCTGGACTAGCACAAGGCTCTTGGGGGTTGCTTAGCCATATTTTGGGGAGTGGTGGGACAAGGACAAGGGATGGAAGACAGCCATGTTTCATATATTAACACAGGCCGGTGTCTCACTGCTAGAGATGGGCACGACACAGAAAAAAATTTTCGTTTTCGTTTTCGTTTTCAGCTAGGGTCCGTTTCGTTTCGTTTCCGTTTTCGTGAGCTAATTTTCAAAATTTTTCATTTTCGTTTCGTTACGTAACGAAAACGAAAACCGAAAACGAAAACGAAAATTTTTTCATTTCTCCCCATTTAGCTCCATTGAGTGCTTTTCCAGTAACGAAAAACGAAAACTGGCTCAAAATTAGTTATTTCGTTTCCGTTTTTGAACCGTTTTTTGTTTTTGTTTTTGTTTTGTTATGTAACGAAAACGAAAATGAAAATTGCGCTAAGTCATGCCCATCTCTACTCACTGCTCATGATCCAATGCCAGTCTCTCCTAGGTGGGATTCAGGCAGTGCTGATGGCACTTGCAATCCTGGAATCCACTGATCTACCCAGTGCAAATCACCACATAGCCAACAGGTCCGCTTCCAATGTAAAATTCCCCTCCACAATGTCCATCAGGCAGGGCACATGGTAGGCACACCAAATGGAATGCTCATCAAGACCTGAGTTTTGCAAATGAAAGACTATATTCTACAGGTGATAACTTTATAGGCCACTAAATGAAATCACACAAAAATGCCCTCTTTTTCAAAGCAAGTACTGAAAGTCCAAACATGACAAAGGATGTGATTTGCCAGGAGATCATTCTTGAAGTTTTTGACAAGAGGATGAGGTTTGCCAGGCTGTCTTCTTAGATGGGGCAGGAAGCATTGGGGCTGTTGTACAGGCTGCATCCACTTCAAACAAAGGGACACAGCTCACACACCCGCCACCTTCTTTTCCATTTGGCTCTTCGAGGCATACAAGCCCCTCTTGGCCAGAGAGGGGGGAGAAGGGGAGTCTGATTTGTTCAGTCTTGCTTCTGAGATGGGGGGGGGGCAAGAATTTCTTACATTAGGAAACCCTGCATGTGGGTCTTTGCACAGAGTAGAATTTAGTTGCACCCCTATACAGTGACGAGGAATGGTCCTGTCATACCTGTCAAGTTTTGAATTTGAAAATAAGGGAAAATTTTCAACACCTGCCACAAGGGGAAGGAGGAGGGGGAGGAGGGGGAGGGGGAGGGCACCCATCCATCCATCCTCTGTCATGAGGGAAAAACCTGGGCCCTCCAGCTTTAGAAGCAGTGTGCAGGCAGATGGTGGGTAAAGACAGCAAGAAGCTGGGAAGGACCATTCTGCAGCCAGCTCATCTGATACCGGGACCTCTGAGCAGTGGGGCAGGCAGGGAGGGTGGAATGGGGATCGCCGCAGCCCTCCTGTTTGCTGATGCCACACTAGCTCGCCCCCTCTTCCCCAGCCTTGTCCCCACCTTCAGTTTGCTGCGGCCTCTAGCCTGGGCTGGCAGATGTGCAAGGTGCGCAGCTGGCATGCACATCATCTGTGTGGCAGGTGGCGGGAGCGGGGGACTGTGCCGCGGCCCTCTCACTTTGAACTGCCCCACTTGTGTGAAGGGGAAGTAGCATGCAGCCAGTGCACCACTTGCTCACTCGTTCTCAGAGCGAAGGGGTGGAGTGGGGGGAATATTGCACATTTTCAGGGAAATGAATGATTCCAGTAGACCGTGTGAAAAAGGGTGAAGAACTGAAGTTTCCCGGCCAATACAGGAAACTTGACAGGTATGGGTCCTGTACCACAAGACCGACTGAATTATGAGCCACTGCTCCCATTATTGTGCCTTCCTTCTTGTTTCAATTCTAAGGCTGCACATTCTTCAGAGGTACAGAAGACCCTCCTGCAGAAAGGCATAACACATACTGACATATTTTCCTTGCCCTTAATTGCTGTGATATGTCCTCCCCCCCCCCCGGGGGGGGAAAAAAAACAGCACCCTTCCTGCCCCCCCCCCCCACAAGGAACAGCATTTGGAAGAGAGAGAGAGAGAGAGAGAGAAGAAGAAGAAGAAGAAGAAGAACAAGAACAAGAAGAACAAGAAGAACAAAAATCCTTCTGTTTTTGCATTTAAAACCTACACATGAAAAGTCTTGATGCTTCATCCAAAATACAAACTCTTCTGCACAAAACACCTGTTCTGTGTGCAAAGGAGGAGCTTCTCTGAACTTTGATAATCTGGAAAAAGGAAGGAAGGAAGGAAGGACTCTTTGCCTTTTGATTGGGAAACAGTTCAGATTTTTTTTGTCCTCACACATGATAATGAGAGAAGCAGGCATCCATATTCCTACTCCTTAAAAAGACAAAGCAGGCTTCTTCTGTAAGGCAGCAGAGACCCAAAATCAGAATGAATGAGTGGAAACAGTAGGGAAGGAGTTCTCAGAGTGACATCTGGAGAAAATCCCTGACAGCAAGAGTTGTTTAAGAGAGGAATCGCCCCCTTTGAGATGCAGACGGCTGTCCTTCACTGCAAAGTTTTCAGTTCAGCCTGGGAAGCCATCTGCCAAGGATTCTGTGGTTCCAAATTTTCCACACCCCAACAAATCAGCAGCACTTCTAAAGAAATGGCTTCTGCCTCTAACACTGTACAGATTCAGTTGTGCTACAGAGATCTATTCTAGTCCATTTGCGATGCTGACATTGGAGCAGGGCTCATGTCCGTACACAAAGCAGTGTGCTACAGGCACAAAATTGCATGCAGAGATCTGTCTTGCAAGAACCAAGAGTTTGCACCGGGTTCAGAGAGAGAAGGGGCAGAAAGTAGCATTTAGAAGCAGGAGCAAAACAGGCTGCAAAACATTGAATGTCTGCCATAGAGATGCCAGCAGTGATATCCATCTCTGTTTTCCCCTCTAGCATCTTTCAAATGTCCCAGCATGTAAAGATGTGTGTGGATCAGCCAACGAGCTGCAGCCACGCTTTAAGACATCTTCAGAATTCAGCGTAGAAAATGTAAATTCATGACACAGCAGAGTCACACCATGAGCAGAATCATAGATCAGTCCTACTGAATCTCTATTATCTCTTCAGATTCCCAACGGAAAACAGTGGCTTGCCCTTGCCCGGATAAACACTTCCTTCTGCTATATCTTTCTAAGCCGATTGTTTGACCAGAGGGAGCGAGGAATCATTGCAGGGCAGCCAGAACATAAATGCCGATTGCGGGAAATGTTTACAATGATACTTAATTGTATTAAATATTAATAAAATACGATTGCATCGAATAAGGCTTTGTGCTTAATCCGTGGATTTTTCAGGCTTTGGTCAGAAGACTGGAAAATGGGAGCCAATTTATCTCTTAGCAAAGAATTCAGGTGGAACACGGCATGCCAGCTTTGCCTTGCGTCTAAATAAGTAACAAGGTCAGAAAGTAGAACACATTTGATTAAACGAAAGTGAAACGTTCCAGGTAGGCACCAAAATTATTCCAGGTGATCAAGTCCATAAAGGCTCTGCATTCTGAAAATTTTAGTATCAAATGCAAGGGCAGATCCTGTTTCCATCCTGTGCTGCACTTATTATTTTCAGATCTTAAGAAGAGGTGGGGGAGACACTGAAATATTTGACCTCTCAGTAATAATCTGAAGCATTCCTGGTTCAGGGGGTGAAAGGACTCTTGAGGAGGCCCCATGGACCTATGGGTGACATATCTTGAGAGTGAGTTGAGGCCACTGGTGCCTGGCCATTATCACTCATTGCTATTACTCAACATATATGAAGCTTATTCCAAGATAATGGGGAACCATAGCCATCTTAATAAAATGTCCCCATTCTTAAGAATTCTCCTATGTTCTAGGAATGATTGTACAGTTCTAGGAATTATTCTATAGTCAAGATGGTTGGGGGTGGGGACTCATGATGGCTATGACACAAATGAATCCATAGACATCTTCGCAAAGGCACAAGAAACCAAGGGCAGTGGCTCTCATGGAAAAGCAGCCCAATCTGGGAAGAGTAGACCATGCAGTTTTGTGATTATGAGCCTCCTGAGATTGCTCAACTCAGGAAACCACAGCCTCTAATCAGCAAGACCTGAGCAGTTCATAGTAGGATCTTTTGAAGCACAAGAACCCACACAGCTGCCATAAGTCAGAAGTGAATTGATGGCACACAACAACAACTCTTTGATTTTAAAAAAAGGAAGGCAACACAATGGACACTTGGCTGTTCAAACACCGACAACTCTGGAGAAGTTTACAGACCTCTTGCTCTTTCTTCAGGGCCTCCATGGCTTCCCGAAACTTCCTCTCCTTGGCTTCCATTTCCGCAATCGTGGCTTGGTTCTGCTCTTCGTACGCCATGGCCACCACCGCCAGGATCAAGTTGACCAGGTAGAAAGAGCCCAGAAAGATGACCAGCATGAAGAACAGCATGTAGATTTTGCCCGCAGATCTCAGGGTCTAGAGAGACAAAAAGAGAAAACAACGAGCTGTTTCAAAGAGACTTACAAGATATATGTATATATATATTTGCTGCAAAACTTCAGGAGATGTGGTACAGCTAGGACTTTTGCATGTTTCCTCTAGATATGACCTGTAATGGAAAGTATCAGGCTGGAGAAAGCACGGTGGTCTTCAAGTACACATGCAAGTCTTAGATCAAGGAGGAGGCTGTGGGGAACAGCAGACCAAAAATGGTTGCAGCACAACCATAGCTCTCCAAAGCCTTGGAGTTCTTCTCCTTCCTAGGCCTAACAGGATTTATTCCCCCAGGGGTAGGAGCATCTCTGGCCGAGAATTTACCTGAGTTCCTGTGGGTTCTTTAAAGAAAACAAATGGCTTGAGAGCATCAAATTACTGTATAAGTCGACCCAAGTATAAGCCGGGGGCCCTAATTTAAACCCCCCAAAACTGGGAAAATTTATTGACTCAAGTATAAGCCTAGGATGGGAAATGCAGCAGGGCCTGGCAACTCCTCCTTTGTGAGCTGGGTGTGTGTGTGATGTTTAAAATGACTTTTAACCACCGAAGTAAGTGCTTGAGTTGGTGGCTAAAAGTCATTTTAAACATTGTTTTAAAATGACATTTTAAAGTCATCTTAAACATGGGGGGTCAGGAGAAGTGCCGCACAATGTTTAAAATGACTTTTAGCCACTGACACAAACTTGCCTCAGTGGCTAAAAGTATTGACCCACATATAAGCCGAGGAACCCTTTTTTCAGCCCAAAATTAGGGCTGAAAAACTAGGCGTATACTCGAGTATATATAGTAATTCCCAAGCAGAGGTCTTCCCCTGCTTACGATTCCCTGCAAATGGCATTGAGAGAGAGCCTCCCTCTCTCTCCAACCGGAGGTTGTCCTGAGGCATCCATAATGATAGCCAATTAGCCATTGTTACCCTTGTATCCCTAATTGTGACCATTTTTATGTTGTAGGGATTTGCCCCATAGGCGATTCTGTTAAGCAAATTTCTCCTATCTCCGGAACTTTTAATGATTTTGTTATACAAACCGTTTGTTACACAAGGGTCCATTGTACACAACCTTACAGCTCCAAAAATCATCCAGCCTCACAGTGAACAGCTCCCCATGAATTTGAGATTCGTATTTCCACCAGCAGAGAAACAGAGAGATGGCAGGAACGGAACCGTAAATGTGCAAATTATTCCTCGAAGTATACTATTTGGCAGTATTTCCCTATCTGGCCAAGTTCCACAGATTTACTGTACTATGAGTATATGGAATTGTGCCATTTAAATTTAACTGGCATATTTTATTTTGGCATATTTATTTGATATGAGTTTTATTTGAATCCTTTGAGTTAAATTATGAAACCTGTCGACTAGTTAGTGGTAGACTTCTGAGGAGGACAATGATGAGCCTTTTCACATGACCCCTAAGATCCACTGGCCACTTAAATTCGGACCAGAGATCTTAGGGGTTTGTCGCTACTCCTGCGTTCCCACCCCCTCTGCACTCCTGGCTGCTGGCTGCATGAGGGGAGGGAGAAAAAAAGGAAGAAAAGAATGCCGCTCACCTCTGTTCTGCCGTCCCAGCACTGCATTCAGATCTCTTAAAGGGGCGGGGGGCAAAAAAAGAACAAACAGAAGCAAGGAGAGCCCGGCAGTCACTACGTTATATCCGCATCAGGAATTTTCACCTCCGGAGAGCAGGTACCTCAAAAGTGCACTGGGATGCGCTTTGGTGGGCGTGGTCATGCTTAATTATCTGTAAACTCCGGAGCTGGTGGGGAAACAATTTTAAGCTCCGGAGCTGGGAGCCATTTGCAGCGGAGTTTAGGGGTCGTGTACAAATACCCTATGAAGCTATTTACAAGGACTGGAGCATGCGCAAATGTGCTCCCACAGTGGCCTCTTCAGCAGGGATGAATACAGTGACTCAATAAGCACCGCTTAAACTGGAGGGGAATCTCTAACACACTGAGAGAAGCCGGGCCATACCTAGATATCAGCACATGCTGTAAGCAAAGATAGCGCCGTTCCACAGAAATTGGCAGATTGTATCTTGCCCTTAATCTAGCGAATGAAAGAAACTCATCATCCAAACAGATCAGCTGATTCAGAGTAAAAACTGCCCTGTCAGCCCAAACTCCTACATTAAAGGCTTCTTCCTAATTTTCAAATCAGGGTTATTTCATAATGTTCGTTATGGGAGAGGAGATCAAACTGGAGTTTCTCTCTTCGTCTAGCTGTGTCATTCTTGGGCAGCGGCTTCGAGTATGAGGAAGCAACTGCCATAGCCCTGTGACTTTTCTGTAAAAAGAAACATACCCATATGTGGGTCCTCCCACCCCAACCCTTCCTTCTCGCTTTAAAGAAGGTTGCAAATTTAATTTCATTGCAGCAAACGAAAACGCCTACCTGCTGGTAAAGGCGTTCCCAGTAATCCTGCGTCATGAGGCGGAACAAGGAAAGGAAGGCCCAGCCAAAAGTATCAAAGCTCGTGAAGCCGTGGTCAGGATTTTCGCCTGCCCTGAGGCACCGGTACCCTCTCGGACATGCTCTGCAGAGGAAGAAAGGTCAGAATCAGGAGGAGGTCAAGACTGGCCATTGGGCGATGGTGTCACGGCTCCTTGGTCAAGCTTCCCTCTTGAAAGCCTCTCAGCCACTCCTATTCTGCTCTCCCCTGGGATGGGAAGAGCCCGGTGGGGGTGGGGGTTAGATGTGGTGAAGGCCATGGTAAATGGACTGGAACTGTATTCTTCCCAACCCCAGCCTAGACCATACCTGTCAAGGTATTCTTCCCAACCCCAGCCTAGACCATACCTGTCAAGGCCTCTTTCCCACCATTGTCCAGTAATAGTATTTTCTTATAAATCTCCCGGATTTTATAATTTTTTAAAAATCCTCTGAATGGCATGGGTGGTGGTAGCCATGTTAGGGGTTGCTGCATGGGCGCTGCCATGTTGGGGGCAGCTATTGAGCAGGCTTGAAGCATCGAGCATGCTCAATAGGTAGTAGGGCAAGGGATACTCTGACCATGATCCCTTATTTCCAAATCCAAAACTTGTGTGTGTGTGTGTGTGTGTGTGTGTGTGTGTGTGTGTGTGTGTGT
>JAHTLZ010003542.1:79024051-79043257 GCA_023846285.1 Phrynocephalus versicolor
ACAGAAGCTAGAACGCTACCGACAGTTGTGAGCTTTGAGCTCTAACTGCAACTAATTTTTTTTAAGAACTGAAATTCCTAACTCAGCCTCTTATTTTGTCATCTAAAGCAGGGGCAAGGAACCTTTGGCCCTCCAGATGTTATGGACTACAATATATATAGTAAAACGTCCAGAGTAGCCGTTGGGATAGATGGTAGTGGTATAAAAATCATTAATTAATTAATTACAAACAAACAACAACAACAACGCAACTCCCACAGTCCTTTATCACTGGTAATTTAAAAAGTGATCTGCTTATATACCGCCCCATGCATATAGCACTTCAGTGGTACCTTGTATAAAGGAATTAATTTGTTCCAAATGAAATTATGTTAAGCAAATTTTCCTTTATACAAATCCCCATAGGAATGCATTGAAAATGGAGTGATCCCATTTTTATGTTGTATGGATTCTCCCCATAGGCGATTATGTTAAGCAAATTTCCCCTATCTCCGGAATTTTTTATGTTGTACAAATTTTATGTTATACAAGCTGTTTGTTATACAAGGCTCCACTGTATGCTCTGGGGAGTTGACAATTGCAGGCTACACATTGTCTCTCCCCCAACCCCTGGGTACTCATTTTACCAACCACCGAAGGATGGAAGACTGAGTGCCTTTAGGCTTGGGGTTCTGGGAGCTACAGGCCAAAACATCTGGAGGGCCAAAGGTTTCCACATCCTTGATTTAAAACAACCAGGTGTGGGTGGAATTGCACCCACGTCACTTACATACCGAGACAGATTAGATGCAAGGTGCACATGCAAGAAGCAGGAAAAAGGGAGCCCAAGGAGAGTGGATTGCAAACAAGACAAGTTTAGTTCCTCTTAAAATACATTTTGAAAGGCGCTGTGGTGAATGAGAGCACAGGTGCTGTGATGCAAATTCAGCAAAAGGGGAAAAACAAAAAGAATCATTAAAAAAGAAGAAGAAGGAAAGAAGGATGGCACAAACCAAGCATCGAGAGATGACAGAGCTGGATTTTCTTGTAAGCAGAACACTAATCGAGAGTGCCATCAGTGTACACATGTGGCTTAGCCTAAGTAAACGTCACACTTCTCTGCCCCCAAGGAGTGCACAATCTAAAGTTTGAAATTGGGGAGAGAAAGAAGGAAAGAGAAAGGGAGAAGGAAGCTCTCAAGGCACCGAGGCATGATAATTTGCATATCGAGCCATATTTATCTATCTATAGACACAAATGGGCCCTCGCAAATATATGGGAGGCTTCATTGTATCTGGGAGTGATTTATTGAAGAAGCCCAATGAAAAGATTTCACTAGGCATATCCTGATGGGCATAAAAGGTGGGACTACATAGCTATTGAGCTGCCAGGAATCAACAAATGAGACTGTCAGAGAGCTCAGGAGGAGAGAATGAAAAGCAAAAAGTAAAGGGTGCTGCTTATATACGGCCTCCTTGTGCTTAAAGCTCTCTCTGTGTATGGTATATAGTTAAAATATGCAGGTTATGCACTCCTGCCCCCCTCAATTAGCTGGGTACTCAATTTACTGACACTGGGAGCCCTTTTACACGACCTCTAAGATCCGATGTTAGCTTAAATTCGGATCCCCCCAGCCAGATATCATGTGGGTTTTGTTCCTCTTCCTGTGTTCCCACCCTTACGCACTCTGTTGCTTCTGTCTGTGGTGAGGGGAGGGAGAAAAAAAAGGCAGGAAAAAAATGCAGGCTCACCTCTGCTCACCTCCGTTTTCGGAGCAGCCCCGTAGGGATTCCTGTCTGTTAAAGGGGCGGCGGGGACAACAAAAACAAACAGAAGGCGAGGAGAGCCCAGCATCCACAGCTTTACAATCCACATTGGAAATTTTTTTACCTCCAGAGACCAGGTACTTGTAAAGTGGGCTGGGGTGCGCTTAAGTGGGCATGGGCATACTTTATTTTTTTTTAAGTCTGCTGCTGGTGGGAAAACAATTTTATGCTCCGGATCTGCAAGTGTTTTGCAGCTGATTTTAGGGGTCGTGTAAAAGGGCTCTGGGAGGACAGAAGATTGAGTCAACCTTGGGGCAGCCACCTGAGCTAAAGACTGAACTCAAATCATAAGCAGAGCCTTGACTGCAGTACTGCAAGTTATCCACTGTAATGTGAGCTGGAAGAGTAAAGGCAACAGGTGGCCTTTATATGGATGGGAGACTGAGTCTCAGGATGTACAAAAGTAGAAAACAATATTTTTTCTCTGTTAAATCACTTTAAGAAGCTCTGGCTCGACGCGTTTCAGCGGTGCCTTCTTCAGGAGCTGAGCAAAACAAAATTATAAAATTACATATTAAATATGTTTACAAACAAATAAATAGGACACATCATATGAATTGAAATAATCAAATAGCTGGTCACAAAAATCAGGGATGCCTTAAAGCAGTGGTCATGAACCTTTTAGAGAAAGAGTGCCCAAACTGCAATTCAAAACCCACTAATTTTTCGCAAAGTGCCAATACAGCAATTTAACCTGAATACAGGTGGCTGTGAAGGGGTGATGTCGGGTGCCCACAGAAAGGGCCTCGAGTGCCATAGGTTCGCCAACACTGCTCTAAAGTCTGGAAAGTTTGATTATTTTTGATTAAAACTCCCAGAATTCCCCAGCAATTACAGAATAACACAGTTGGAAGGGGCATCTGAGGCCACTAAATCCAACCCCCTGCTCAGTGCAAGATTTGACAGAGAGTTGTCCAATTTCCCCTTGAACGTTTCCAGCCATCAAGGGAAAAATCACAGCGATGGGCGCAAACCTCGGTTCAGAGGTTTGTGCTGGTTCCCGTGCTCTACAGGTGTCGCATATTCCCTTTCCCCACCTCAGAATCAGAATCAGAATCCTTTTATCGGCCAAGTGTGGTTGGACACACCCAGAATTTGTTTTGGGAAAAATTCTCTCCATATATAAGAAGAAAATATAAGAACTAGAGATGGGCACTAAACGAACAATTTTTCGTTTCCGTTTTCATTTTTTCATTTCGTTACGTAACGAAATGACAAATGAATTTTGTCTCAAAAATGAAACAAAACGAACAGAAACACCGGAAATTTTGTCGGGTGTTTCGTTTCCGTTACTGCAATTTGAGTGAATTGCTTAAAATCCTTTTTAAAAAATCACAAAAAATGAAATGGTAACGAAATGGTAATGAAACAAACAAAAATGAAAATGATTTTTTTGCAAAAAAATTCGCGAAAAACGGAAACAAACCGCAACGGACCCTCCAAACGACAAACGACAAACAAAATGCCATTTTTTTATTCGTGCCCATCTCTGATAAGAACCATATATGTAACAATAAAAACACAGTGCAACAACACAATATAACCTATTATTTAAAAAGGAAGTCAAGAAGTAAAAATTAATTAAACCGTTGGATAGCACTTGGAAAGAAATTATCTTTATATCTAGTTGTCCTAGTATGCCCTGAGGGTAACAATTGAAACAGGTTATGTCCAGGATGTGTGGAATCTGTATATATTTTCATTGCCCTCTTTTTAGCTCATGTGGTGTACAATTCCACAATGGATGGCAAATTGGTAACAATAACCAGGCAATGAACCTCTCACCAGCTGGAGCGTGCTCCTCTCCAACACCTGTTCAGCTGTTCAGCCAATCCCAGGCAGGAACACTGCCCTGACTCCTTGTCCGACTGGGCCATCAGCCAAGTAGGCGGGGCAAGGAAGCTGTGCTCCTGCCGGAGAATGTTCGAACAGCGGAAGGGGTGGGGAGGAGAGGAGCGCACTCCAGCTGGTGAGTGGAAGATTCAGCGCAGAAGACGGGGGAAGGAATCCTGCAGTGCGAAGCATACACGTCGGCATGAATCTCCAAACCCAGGATCATGCCCATCTATAATCACAATCACAAAACTTGATATACGGGAAGTGACTGGGAGTATTGGTAAGATTAAACTAGCGAATACAATATTGTAATCTACTGTATAATAAACCTTGTGCACTGGATGAAGACAGAGGTAAACAGAGACAAACATGACATTGATGGAAAAACATTAGAATATTAATGGTAAAATAGTTAGCAAACGCAGAAACATGAAAATGTCTTGTTTAAGATGAAAAGGGAATCATGAAACAACTAGGCCAATCTATTGGGGGAAGCTTTTGATATATGTAACATGGCAGAAGATGAGCATTTTATTAAAAATAAAAATAAAAAACTTGATATAAGAGCGTAGCCAGTATAGGCGGGAGGTTTGGGGAGTCAATTCTCCAAAAAAGTACGTTCCCCTGCATCCTGTGTGATTATTATCATCAGTAAAATAGTTGAGAAAGCACTGCTCGAAATACCTATTTCCATTCTGTCCCCATCTTTAGACACATGTTTTGGATACAGAACAGTAATCAGATGCCCGTTTCGGAAGCAACCTCGACAGAGCATAATCATGCAAATAGCACAAAAGTCATCTCTGAAACAAGGTAGACCTTAATTTCTGTACTGGGTGGGAGGGAACCGGATGAGTTTGCTGCCTGCTCCATCAGGCTGGCCGTCAGGAGTCGGCGAGGTTGCTAACTAGCCTGGTTATTCCCACGAGTCGACTTAGAAGCTAATAATTGGACTCCAGAGGATAGATCAGCTAAAGCTGGAGTCAAAAACATCGTCCACCATGGGGACCTTCTCCTTCTTCAGAAGGAATGGTGAGAATAAGCGGGTACCAAGCCTCATTTTCGGCTGCCATTACTTGATTAACATTAACCTACAAAATAGACTTAAGCAGGTGAGGTTAAGCCTCCTAGGGGTGTGGAGGTGGGATTCCTCTCTGCTCCCCTCCATCTCTAATTCCTAGTCTCTGAGATGTCTCATCCTGCCAATGTTTGCTCCATAATGTGCTGATTATAACGTTCTCCTCAGGTAAATGGAGAAAAATGAGATGTCTAAAGGGAAACAATGTCTTTTATTTGGAGTGACATACCTGTCACAGGGAGGATAGCATTAAAAAGTCCTTGATTGGCTGGCAAAGGAGAGTGTCCTTGCATAAACAGAATGATGAAAATTCCCAAAATTGTTTCTCATCAAGGCTCCCTAAAACCATGCTCCCTAAAACCAGCAATAATGGGTTACCCTTGCCTTGTACAGTTCTCCTCTGTATCTAAAATTCTTTTAAAAGCATGCTGTTTATATACCACCCCGTAGTTCTTAAAACACTCCCTGGCTGGTTTACAAATAATTTATTTATTTATTTATTTATTTATTTATTTATTTATTTATTTATTTATTTATATACCGCCAGATTTTCCCAAATGGGAACTCAGGGCAGTTAACAAGGAACAGCATACAACAAAATACAGAGAAAAATAATAATCAGTCCCACAATATGACATAAAGAACAAAAAAAAAAAAAACCCAACAACAATCAGATTCAGTAGAACCAAAATTTAAAAAGCTAAAAATACAAAACATTACTAAGGCAAGATGGCGAAAAACAGGCAAACAAACAAACTCATAACACCTACTTATAAAATAACTCAACCTCCTTGATCGCCAAAGGCGGCTGTATAAAGCCAAGTTTTTAACATCTTCTTAAATGCCACTTAAATTTCACTCAGAAGGTGGTTCCACAATGTTGGACCCACCACAGAGAAAGCACAGGAGACACTCACCCACACCCACACACCAGCAAGCTGGGTACTCATTTTACTGACTTCGGAAGGATGGAAGGCTGAATGAAGCTTGAGACCTCTACCTGGGACTGAACCTCAGGTCGTGAGCAAGTTTTTGGCTCCAGTGTGGCAGTTTAACTACTGCACCACGAGGCTCTCCAATGGTGGGAGGTTTGCAAGAGAAGCTTAAGCATGCAGGCTTGTTGAGTCAGCAAGCTTCTCCCTTTGACCTTCCATTTGCAGGGAAAGAAGTGTGAAGCCAGCCATACCTCCTCTCCCCTGGTAGTTGTTCAGCCCCTCGGTTCAGCCCTTGGTTCAAGGCAAAACAAGTGTTTCAGTACCTCGCTCCTTCCCCACATGAGAGAGGAGGGCAGGAAAGAAAAGTCTAGTTCCCGGAAGAAGCCCTGAGTATGAAAGCTCCCTTTGGTGCTACAGCTGAGACACCTAATGAAAACTTGGACCATTTCTGTGACTCGGCCCACAGAAGGATTGGAGTGGAGGAAACCCACCACCCCTGACCCAGCTCTGCATCCTTGCTCTAGAACAATGGAGACGAATCTTTGGCACTGAAGATGTTTTGGACCACAACTCCTACAGTCCTTTGTCACTGGCAGTACAGCCTAGAGATGGGCACGAAACGAACAATTTTTCGTTTCCGTTTTTGTTTTTTCATTTCATTACGTAACAAAACGACAAACGAATTTTGCCTCCAAAATGAAACGAAAGGAACAGAAACACCAGAACTTTTGTCATCCGTTTCATTTTCATTACAGCAATACATTGAATTGCTTTAAATGCTAAAAAAAAAAAATCACAAAAATCGAAATGAATGGTAACGAAATGGTAACAAAATGAACGAAAACGAAAATGAATTTTTTGCAAAAATTCACGAAGAACGGAAACAAACCGAAACGGACCCCCTAAACGACAAACGACAAACAAAACACCATTTTTTTTATTCATGCCCATCTCTAGTACAGGCTTAGAATTCTGTGGTCCAAAACATCTGGAGTGCCAAAGGTTCGCCACCACTGCTCTAGAACCTTTCTATACATTCACATCAACCTTACTGGTCAGCACATAACTTGATTCTCTACTTTTGAAAAGGGAGGCTTGTGCCAGCTTCCAGCCTGATGGTATTTTACATGTTCTGCAATCCGCCCCCCCGCCCCCTGAAAAAAAATAAAAAACATAGAATGCTGGAGAGCTGAGGCTACATCATCAGTATGCCAGAATGCCACTCATCAGACCTTACAATTACAAGCATGAAGTCATTTCGAAGCTAGGAACTCCCAAGCCAACTCTTTACCGATCTTAAGCTGTAACCTTCATCAACGGATTTTTTTTTTAACCTCAGTAAATGCAGTTTTTCCTTCTGGGGGAAGAAGACTAAAGTACAGTTGAACTGCTGTTGGGGATTTCTGCCTGCCGTGCCCTGTTTAAGGCACAGAAGTTTGTATTTTTAAATATAGATATAAATATAGGTATATAATAAAAGACTTGTAACCTCAGCTGTAATCACAGGGGGCGGGTGATGGCGGGGGATGGCAACGGGCATGGGGGTGGGCAGCGATGCGCGTGGGGGACGGCGGGTGGACAGCGACGGGCAGCAGGGGTACGGACAGCGGTGGACAGCGGAGGGGGCGGCGGGGGGGTCAGCAGGCTGGCCAGCACCCTCTGTCTGTTTTGGCGCCCTAGGCAACTGCCTAGTTCGCCTTAATGGACGTGCTGGCCCTGACCGCAAGGAGATCAAACCTATCCATCCTGAAAGAAATCAACCCCGAATGTTCACTGGAAGGACAGATTTTGAAGCTGAGGCTCCAGTACTTTGGCCACCTCATGAGGAGAGAGGACTCCTTGGAAAAGTCCCTGATGTTGGGAAAGATTGAAGGCAAAAGGAAAAGGGGATGGCAGAGAATGAGATGGTTGAACGGTGTCATTGATGCAACCCATATGGATTTTACTAAACTCCAGGAGGCAGTGGAGGACAGGAAGGCCTAGTGAGCTCTGGTCCATGGGGTCACGAAGAGTTGGACATGACTGAACAACAACAAATTCCCCGTGATTACCCCATTTATCTCTCCTATTCGCACAATTTCTTCTAACACACTGATTTCAAAATTGTTTACCTTGCAATGACCAATCACCAAATTAAACATACTGGAACACAAGATACAAGGATGAGGGGAAAGTATACTGTATATATACTGTAGCCAACAGACACCTTAAGGAAGTGCTGCTTCTAATAATATTGTCAGTAAACCATTTAGTTCGCTCAATAACAGGGTACTGGTGACCCTCCTGAGACAGTTGGGCTGCAACACCCATCGCCGGTGAAGTCCGTGGGGTGGGCCGTTGGGGCTTATGATCCAACAGCATCTTTTGGGCCAGAGATGCTGCTCCTGCTGTGTTGTACAGTAGAGCAAAGGTGCAAACCAAAACAATTTAAGCTGCTTGCTAATTCAGGCTACCTTGCTACTAATTTTGAGCCCCTGTTGACACACAGTCCTGCTCAAAGCTCCAGGGTTTCTAGGTTTCTTGAAATATAAGGGACATGTTAAACACACATTTATCTCTCCTATTCACCATCTTCTGCTTCAGCCTCAAAGGCGATGGCAGCAAAATACATGCTTTGCTGAGTCATGAGTGGCATGCATTTTAATAATCTGTTTAAAAGCAACCCATCATGCAGGCACTTTGTTGAATTAGAGCCATCAAGCCTGTGCTTTTGCATACAAATCTGTGCATATATATCACTGTTCAGGATGTAGAGAAGTTTAGGTAGCTAAGCTTCCCTTAGACAAATATATGCTCCTGACAGTCTTCAGTCTTCCATGCTGAATGGAACAATTGCATTCAATCTTGCTAAAAACACCCACACTTTTGAAACACACACATATCAGCATCGAATTCACTCCAGAGTGTTGTGTAGTTTGGGGGTGGGGGTGGGGGTGGGGAGAGAGGCTGAAAAAGCAAGATCAGCCTTCAGATCTGGATCAAGAATGACATTTGCCTTGCCTTTTTTTCCCGAGCCTGGGTTACATTGACAGCGTTCACTGAGTGAAAAGGAAGTGCCCTTAGGACTTCGAGGAAATGTCATGACGTGTCTTTATCGTGCGGCCAATGAGTATTGGGGGGGGGGGGGAAGGAGAAATCTGGCCCTCTTGCCTCCAGCAGAGCCGAGGAAGCTACAGAAAATAAAGTGAAATAAAATAATACAGCAACTTGGCTGGTATCCTAGGGCAGCTACAAGGTTTTGATTTCCTGTGCTGAGCCTGAGATGGGGGCAGCCAAACCTCCTTTAGATTCTTTCTGTTGGATTCGATTTCTCTCCGAAGGAGCCACCATGACAGACACTAGGACCACTACCGCACTTCCTTGAGCAGCCACTTTTTATTTTGCATCGCCGTATCTCCTCCCGCAGTCGCGTGGTCACTAGAGCGGTTTGGCAGTCCACACTTCAGCGGTTGCTTAGCAATCAGCTTCCCCGTTCGCATTTGGCTGAACCATTTTAAACTACGACAGGGAAATGTCAGAAACAGGGGGGAAACCAAAAAAAAAGGTGGCGTAGTATGTCTGCAAATACAACCAAATCATTTTAAAAGGGGGTGTAGGAACCGATTTAAAAAGCACCACCCCCAGTGGTCGTCGCAAGAAAAACTGACATAGCAGTCAAAAATGGGCGTGGCCAAGGGGGCTCTTCAGAAAAAGCGATTTGAGAAGCGGACAGTGATTTTTAAGGTGATTTGTCTTTAAGGAAAAGGCGTTTCAAATCTAAAGCGCCGTCGTGGCCTAGGAAGCATCAGCTCTTGCTTAGAGGAAAGAAACAGGTGCCGCCTGATGCCAGGCCCTTCAAGAAATGCCCCGGGTCTTCCCCTCTGGCAAAAATGAAACCAGAAAGAAATCTTCCGTCCTCGCGGTGAGCTTGGTGCCTTCATTTCCCTTTGCCCAAATTCTCAGCCTGTCCCCCGTGCAACGTCTTATTCCCGGCAACGATGACGCCTTCTCTTTCTTTCCAAGAAGGTGGGCTGGAAACCGTGGCATTCCTTTGGCCATTTCACCGTGTCAGGGAAGAAGCTCGACCAGCACAAGGCCAACACTTCACTGGTGCGGTACGAAGGCTTTGCCCTTGGTCCTCTGTACATCGTCAACTTCCGACCTCAAGAGCTACAGAAGAAGGTGTGGACTTGGCCATGTGGCGTTGGGAACAGAGCCCCTTTGGAGGTGAAATCAAATTGCAGAGAGGTTCTCAAAGCTACTTTCGGTTTTGCTGGGCTTTATTGCCCAGGTGAGGGGGGTGTCTGCTTCATTGCAACTCTTTACACACAAGAAAGTTAATGGATGTTGGGGACCAAGAGTCCATCAAGAAAAGAAGGGAATGGCCAGCCTGCCTGGGAATGATCATATTTTTTGCCCAAAACACATGCAGGGCACCAAGATGTTAAAGGCGATTACAAGCCTTTTCACTATGAAGGCACAATGTTTCTCTACACCAGAGGTAGGGAACCTTCAGCCCTCCAGATGTTTTGGACTGCGAATCCCATACTTCCAGGCCTATACTGACAACCCTAAATGACTGTGAGAGTTGTGGCCCAAAACATCTGGAGGGCCAAAGTTTCCCCACCCCTGCTCTACGCAACAGGGCACTCCTTAAGGCGATCTCTCCAAACCAAGCCAACAGTTTGATATATTCCTCTAATTAGAATGGGTGCCATTGAAGCTAAGGAAAAGTTACTTAGAGAAGCTTTGCCCTCATCAGTAAACCACCTCTTTCAGAAACCTGGAAGCCTTTGGCTGGCTCCTGAAGTGGACCAAGGTGGCACTAAAACAGGCTAAAATAGACAACAGAGATAGACAGAAAACAGACTGGCAGATCTTTTGTTGATTTGCAGCGCCTGAGAAAGGATTTTGACCCTCAGTTGTCTATTGGAAGCAACAACTAATATTCTTAATATCATGTTCTATCAAGTCAAAACCCACTTACAGGAGTCTTGTTCTGGAGTGGTTAAACTACAGCACTGCAGTTAAAACTCTGGTCATGTCCTTGGGTTCAATTCCAAGTAGCTGACTTGAGGTTCACTCCGCCATCCAGCCTTCCAAGGTCAGTAAACAGAGAACCCAGCTTGCGGGGGAATTGATGAATTTGTAGCCTACATAATTAACTTATAAAACACCCAGATGGTGTTTTAAGCACTCTGGGGTGGTATATAAGCAGCATGCTTTGCTTTTTGCTTTACAGTAACCCTAATAGGGTTTTCAAGGTAAGTGAGATATGAAATAGATTCTGTGCATGAAGAGTACGAATTCTTGCAGGGGGGGAAATGGAGGTTCCACCATCCTGAGGTCTGTTCATATGGAGACTGTGCGTTGGGTGTGGAGAGATGTAATAATTTAAGCCCCTAGAGCAGTGGTGGTGAACCTTCGGCACTCCAGATGTTTTGGACCACAATACCCAAAATTCTGAGCCTAGATTGCCAATGACAAAGGACTATGGGAGCTGTGGTTCAAAACATCTGGAGTGCCAAAGGTTTTGGATGCTCCCAAACTTAAAGGTTTTACTTTAAGTTTTTGGGCACCCTCTTTCAGTGTTTGAAGTAAGAGTAGAAATTACACCCCATGCAAATTCATATAGCTCTATCTTTGTCTCTGTATACCACCAATTTCTTAGACAAATACCTCGAACTCACTGATCAGGGGATGATGTCTTCTCTGCAGAAGGACAGCACCCTGAGAATCCCAGAAACTGGTATACTGTATTAATCTTTACAGGGCAATCTTATCCTTGTTTCTAAAATAAAATCAATTATAGGTAGTAGAGATGGGCACGAAACGAGCGATTTTTCGTTTTTGTTTTTGTTTTTTCATTTCGTTACGTAATGAAACGAAAAATGAATTTTGACTCCAAAATGAAACAAAACGACCCGAAACATGAAAAATTTTGTCGACCGCTTTGTTTTCATTACGGCAAATACATTGAATTGTGCTAAATGGTAACGAAACAGCAATTTTTCATTTTCGTTTTCGTTTTTTCGGTTCGTTACGTAACGAACCGAAAATGACATTTTTTGCAAAAAACTTCACGTAAACGGAAACGAACTGAAACGGACCCCTAAACGACCAAACGACAAACGAAACACCATTTTTTGAGTCGTGCCCATCTCTAATAGGTAGAGAGAATCCTTGGATCAAAGCCAGCCCTGGAAGCTTCAACTGTTTCTCCCTTCGGTCAGTAAAGACCTAAGGTAGCCCTTTAAACAATGGGGAAACTCAGTCTTGTTATTGAGCAGTGCCTTGAAGCCTCTATTATATCTTAGGGAAAGTGCACATAAAAATTGCAGCCTTAATGAGGCAGGAATAATCTCCAGTGCTCCCCTCTGCTGCTACTGCTTCTCCATCAATTCTCATCCTAGATTCTTATTATAATAGATACACATATATCCACTTGCCTCCAGAACTCTCCAAGCTGCTGTTACCTCTGCTGTTACCTCTGCTTCTTTCCATTTCTCCAGTTCTGGCCCCACCCACCTTTAATCATTCTTTCCTCCTTCCCTAACCCGAGGTGCTATCAGTCAGGCTCTTGCTACCCTCCTCCTCTCCTGCATCTGCAAAACTAACACATCACTTGCTATCGGGTAAAGAATTTACACATCCCCAGGTGTCTTGCTGGCACTGTGGGACCACTAGCTAGCCGAGAAAGCTTACAGGATTTTAAATCACCAGGAGATGTTTGGGAAGACCTTAAGATAAATGCCACTCTCCTGTCTTTGAAAGCAAAACCATGCTAGGTTATGCCTGTGGCTGTTGCTTTTTGAAGGGAAGCTCGGTAGGTAAACTGGGTCCCCTCGGTGTCCCCTCATGTTGCACAACAAATAAGAGGAAGTACTTTTTCGCCCAGAGGTTCACTGGTCTGTGGAACTCCCTGCCAGATGATGATAGATGCCTAAGGACAACCTCTGGGTTGGAGAGAGAGGCAGGATATCTCTCAATGCCATTTGCAGGGAATTTTAAGCAGGTGAAGACATCAGCTTGGGAATACCCTGAATCAAATGGTGAGCCACTGTGTGAGACAGAATGCTGGATTGGATGGGCTGTGGCCTGTTCCAGCAAGGCTGTTCATATGTTCTTATGAACGTCATAGTACTCCTAGGGTTGTGGATGTGGTGTCCAGCTCCGTTGTCTGAGTAACACACCTTGCCGAATGAGTGAATATGGAAGAGATCTTTCACTAGGACAAAATTATGTCAAGACCATCTGGACGTCACTGAGCAAACTAGGGAAATCAAAGAATAATCAAGTTAAATGGAGCTACTTGGATAAGAGGACAAATTTCCCATGAATGCAGAGAAATTCAATCAATGCGGCACGTTACGTGCATGCAATTTACGCTCCATCACCTGCATTAAATCTGATCTAGTCAACGGCCAAGATAGCACTATTGAAGTAGCCCACGTTGGCTCAAAAAAGTCTAATGAATATTTTAAAAATTGTTTCAACTTTACCTATCTTTCTTTCATATATGCCCATGGTTTTAAATTGTGCAACACCCTGGCATGAAGAGAGAAAAAAGGAATTTTCAAGCCTTATGGCCAGGGGTGCCCAAACTTTTTGTAAGGAGGGCCAGATTTGGTGGCTGAGAATGTGTCAGGGGCCGGCTGCTCCCCAACCCTGCCACCCCACTCCAAGGCCCACCCACTTTCCTTTAAAAAACATGGGGTGAAGGATGGGGAGGGAGGGGTGGGCCAGCCAGCCACGGACCACTCAGAATGGCCTGGCGGGCCAGATTTGGCCCCCGGGCCAGACTTTGGGCAGGCCTGCCTTATGCAATCCAACCTGGAGCACCTTGCAGCCTTTTGCAAGCCAAAGGCTCGGCGGGCTGTTGTCTCTCCCCCATCACTGATCTTCTCCACATCAACCTCCAGAAATGGGGTTCGGGGAATGGGTTTCCCTAGAGATATCTGCAGCTGCCTAGATGTCCTAAGCATATCCAATCTCTCCTGATTTCAGAAGCTAAGCAGGGTCAACCCAGGTTAGTACTTCGATGGGAGACCACCAGGGAATACCAGGTGCTGTAGGCGCCTGGAGTAGGAACTGGCAAGCCACTCCAGTATTCCTGCCAAGAAAACTCCATGGACGTGGAGTCACGAAGAGTCGTTCACGACTCTAACGATGCAACACACACAGAGATATCTGCAACCTGGTTTAGACACATGAGATGGAAATTTCCCATGAACACATTTCCCCCATTTAGTGGGGAAAGAAACAAAGTTGGATATTTGTCTCACAGTACAGTAGGACCCCAGTATCCTCTGGGGATTGGTTCTAGGCTTTCCTGTGGATAATGAAAACCGTGGATAAGAGGGATCGCCTGCACACCCACCTCCAAACTGCTGTTTCCTGACAGTAGCTTGCTTTATGACTGCTGTTTGTGACAGTAGCTTGCTTTACAGATGCTATTTGTGACACTAGCTTGCTTTACAGTTGCTGTTTGTGACAATAGTTTGCTTTGTGGCTGTTGAATTATTTATTTATTTTTCCTCTGACAACCATGGATAACTGAATCAGTGGATATGGGGGTCCTATTGTAATGTCCTTGCATGTACAGAGCTGCAACCCCAAGCTGGCCCAAGAACAGGGATTTGTTCTGTCAAACTATCCCAGAGCATCAAAGCAGCTGCGGTTTGTTCTTCCTTTTCAAGATGCTCAGCTTTCCTTGGCAATCATGGTTAAGAAACCTAGGATGTGAGTAGAGATGGGCACGAAACGAACAATTTTTCGTTTCCATTTTCGTTTTTCATTTCGTTACGTAACGAAACGACAAACGAATTTTGTCTCTAAAATGAAATGAAACGAACAGAAACACCGGAAATTTTGTCGTGCATTTCGTTTCCGTTACTGCAATATGAGTGAATTGCTTAAAATCCTAAAAAAATCACAAAAAATGAAATAAATGTAACAAAATGGTAATGGAACAAACAAAAACGAAAATGAATTTTTTGCAAAAATTCACAAAAAACAGAAACAAACCGAAACAGACCCTCCAAACGACAAACGACAAATGAAATGCCATTTTTTTTGATTCGTGCCCATCTCTAGATGTGAGCTTTCCCCCTAGTATCTTGGTTTATCTTGACGTTTCTCTGCATCGAGAAAAGATCCATCTGGTGGATTTCTGTGTTTTCAAGGTACAGGAACACCAACAATAACAAGACTGATGATCTACACTTTTTGCCATTTTCTCCCAAATAGATCCAATGAAGTAAACAGGCCTGGTTCAAAGCCAGATTGTGTGCATTTTAATATTCCACAGAAGCACAAAGTTAGGACAGAATTTGCAACCAGACATTTGACTGACGTTCCGTGCAAACCTGAATAGGTGGGCAAATATACCCACATGTTTTTTTAAAAAAAGTTTCTAATGCTTATGCTCCCAGGTGTGTGACAACATTTCCTGATGTCCCAGAGTTCAGGTAAGTGGATGGTAACCAGCAAAGAACTATGTAGCACTTTACAGAGGTCTTGTATGAATTTTTGCTCATTCTGCTGTAAGCAACGACCACGCCATCCATTTTGATGAATAATTAACAACATCTCTAGCGATCACAAGAGTAGACCATATTTTCCTACGCAGCTCCTTCTCATAGATAGCTGAAACCAAACAAGGCTGCGACCCCATGGTCAAATATCATGAAATTTGGTGCAGATATAAAATAGATGGATTCGATTTATTTCAACGATCAACCAAGGCAAAGGCCAATTTGTATTGGCCCAGCCCTTTTTACTCCTAATGTGGAGTTTTTAATTCTGGGGACTTCTACTTTTTTTTTTCAAGCCAGAATGATTCAGAAGGACTTGCCTCCCCACCATGTGAGCAGTTGATTTGTTCTGCAAAATGACAGAGGGCGGAGGAACAGCATCTCTGTGGGTGATGTTGTGGTGATACAGGCAGTTGGGACATGATTGTTAGCGATGGCACAAACACCTGACCCCAAGGTCTGTCCTCTGACTGTCCAAGTATTTTTTTTTTCAAATAAGAACATAAGAACAGCCTTGCTGGAACAGGCTACAGCCCATCCAGTCCAGCATTCTGTCTCACACAGTGGCTCATGTTTTAACTACTGGGTGTGGTTAAAATCAGTTTCGCACAGAATCATTGCATTAATATACTCAGAGCAAAGCGTTCTGCTTATATAGTTCTGTAGTACTTAAAGAACTCTCTGGGTGGTTTACAATTTAATTATGCAAGCTACACGCAGACCCCACCCCCCAGAGAGCTGGATACTCATTTTACCAACCTCGGAAGGATAGAAGGCAGAGTCAACTAACGAGCTGGCTACCTGGAATTGAACCCCAGGTCATGAGTCCAGTTATGGTTGCAGTACAGCAGTTTTACCACTGTACCACGGGGCTCTTACTAGTTTAACACTAGATCACCTTGGCATAGAGCAGTGGTTCCCAACCTTCCTAATGCCACGACCCTTTAATACAGTTCCTCGTGTTGTGGTGGCCCCTTGCACTGCTTGGAAGAGGACACAAGCCCCCCCCCTTTGGCAGGCCACTGACGCAGGTGCCATAGAAAACTGCCCTCTAAAGGCACCCTCAGCCAATCGCAGCCTCCAGTGCCATTGATGGACATCCCCTCCAACCTATCAGGCTGTAACTCACTCTTCTCCCCCCTTCCTCTCCCCTCCTCCAGACCGAAGCTGTTTGTGCCTTTTTCTTCCCTGGTTCATGGTGACCCCTGTGAAATGGTCGTTCAACCCTCCAAAGGGGTCCTGACCCCCAGGATTGGGAACCACTGGCATAGAGAAACAAATATTCAGCCCAGAGTCCCAATCCATAGTTATCTTTCACTTCAGAGAAGTCCTCCTATTTTAAAAAGTCAAATCACTTTGCTTTCTCTGATCCAGAAAGGAAAATCAAACGGAAGACACACACACACACCAGTGCTCACCTCTCACCACAAAGCATTTCCTAACACACTTATTTTTTTTTTAAAGAAACAACTGCTTTCTTAGGCAGAGCTCCCATTTGTTTATTCTACAGCTTAATAGACAGTCAGCAAGACAAGATGAGGAAATTAGTTGTGTTGAGGATGGAAAGCCTTCTTAAAGCCATTCCGTTGAACTACGCCACCTACGGGATGTTCCCATGGAACTGCAATCAGAGGGTCTTTTTTCCCCTTCTCCACTGCCTGCAAGACCAACTATAATATCAACCAAAGAGAACTACATGCTCCTGTACGACTTCACACTGTGAAAGTGCAAGTCATTTTCCCTCACTCTGTAGCCACACTCTTAGGCCACGGTCTTACCAGAATTTTCTGCGTATATAAATTTCCTGCGTGTTTTTTTTTCCAGGCGGTCATGTGGTTTTTAATGTTCCGTTAGTGTCCTCTCTTCGTATTCTGGTTCGGTCTCTACCTTCTACTTTGCATTTTGTCCTTCTTTCCGGCTCTAGTTTCCAAGCTTCTGTGGTGTTAAAGGGGAACAACCGCTTTTACTGCGTATTTTCAGGGTCCTGTCATTGCAAGTGAAGCAAACAAATAAGCATTTTCGAACAAAGCTTCTAAATCCAGCCCCTGGCGGTGGTTTAGGAAACTTCGCTGAAACTGCTGTTCCAGGGGTGTGGTCAGCCAGGACCAGAGTTTACTTTTCTTCCCAGTTCGCATGCAATCTTTTACTACGCAGTTCGCTGCCAGGAAACTACGCAGAAAACGCTGGTAGGACCGCGACCTTAGTTAAGCAAATTTAGAAACAGCCAATAAGGCTGATACTTCACGTCCCTCTCGCTGCAGTTCGTGGCCCCGCTGGAGACCGGTTTGAAGGAATGTAACCTCACGTCCTTGTGGGGTCAATCCGAGTTCAAAGGAACGGAACCTCACGTCCTTGTGGGGTCAATCCAAGTTCACCCCGACCACACCCCCTGAACTGCACTCCAAGCAGGGTGAGAGATTCCCGTCCTGGAGCTCGGGAATCTTTTCAATCCACTTCTCGATCCTTGTTGAAAACCGATTTCAAAATGGAGGCAAGTTCACCTCGGCTCAAGGAAGGACGTGAAGTAACCACCTAAAAAAAAGGCATCACTTCTATATGTTGCAGAATTCATCAGGTTATGATGCAAGCACACACACAACCTTGCTTCTCTTTGCCCATTTCACTCCCTCCTTCCCTTAGTAGACAGCAACACATAACACATTTTGATGAGTAAGTGCAATTCAATACAGCACAAATCCATGTCATTCTGCAGCAGGTGGAGGTCTTATGCAAAAATGCCTCTAGTTGAAAGGATATGAATGTACCAAAATTTTAATTGCTGCTCTTCTGATTCGATGAAAAGGACTAAGTATATACAAGGCAGGAGTGGCACTAAATCGAAAGATTGTCTTCCCTCTGTTCAGTACTATAAATGTCTGGAAAACAAAAGAAAGGGTGAAAGAACATTCAAAGTCTGTATTAAAAGCTCAGATTGTAAGATCTTCCAGAAATTACAGGCCAGGTTACTCATCTTTCACTTTTTCCTCCACCAAAATATCATGGTCTCTCGCACATAACGGTGATTACGCATCGGCTTACTTATGTACGGAAACAGTTCACCTGTTTCGCTGGCAAAAAAAAAATAGTAATCCATGGCAACCTGGGTGTTTTAAGATAAATGATGCACGAATAGCTGGGATGAAGTTATACATGCATGCATCTTCTTAATATTAAAACTGAAAGCAAGTCAAGGGCGAGCCACTGGGAAAAAAGCTATGCAATGTTGTTCAATTAAGAAACAGCAGGCTGTCCTTGACTTACCTCCTTTGTTGGATAGAATAACATTCAGTTTTTCCATTTTATGACATTGCTTTCTTAGGTAATGCCTTTTGCATGTGAAGTCACTGCTTCTGCCCCTCCATCAGTTTTAAAAAAAAATAAAAAACATGGTTTATTGTTAACTTTTTTGTGACTTTCATTTGCAACTGCATATCACCGTTTTCACTTCAGGAGCAGAGAAAGAACTTTACTGGAGACATCAAAACATGCTTTCAAGGGACAAAGGAGCTTTTAGGATCTGGGCAAAGCATTCCCCAACACCCCACAATTCAGGATGGCACACCCCGCTCTGACAACAATGCCTCTCGAGCAGCATTGTCAATGTTATTCTTTTAGATTGAGTGTTTTATCTGTCTTCAAAAGCTGTGACGAGTCAGGAAGTTAAAGCTTTCTTCCATCATTACATCTATATGTGGCAGTGAGGGAGAAGTTGATTTACAGAAGTTTTACCGCTCGCTTGGTTTTCTTAAAAAGCGCGGCTATAAAAAGAAAAGAAGGAAAAGGAAGAGATAAAAGCCTCACTAATGTGGCTCAAATGCCACCAAATAAGGGGCCCAGAAAAACGTTGGTGAACTTCCCCCGTGACATGCAAGGTCTTTCCCGAGAATAATCTATTTGTTTGATCATTCTGGACAGTGGCTTGAAGAATTTTCCCAAGCCTCCAATGCTGTCAGAGGATGATGGAGCTTATAGCCTAACTCATTTGTAGGGTTATTATTATTATTATTATTATTATTATTATTATTATTATTATTATT
>JAHTLZ010003542.1:79058717-79074359 GCA_023846285.1 Phrynocephalus versicolor
CAACAACAACAACAACAACAACAACAACAACAACAACAACAACAACAGAGATAAGCAGTGAAAAGGAGGAGAGTGTTTCAGGAAAAGCCTAGTAGATGTGAGAGAAGGTTCCTCAAGGACCATCCAGGGTTACTACCAAAAAAAGTCTTCCAGGTTCTCAAGCCGCACTTCATTCTTCCATCTCTGGCTCCCCGTAATCCCCGAGTTTCACCCATTTCCATCTTTGGGGTGGCTTCACTCCTGACTCCTGTGCGGGCGTCAAGAGTTAAGATGGTGACCCACCAGAAAACACTTTGCACCAGGCCCACAACTAAGGTCTGCGTCACCCAGGGAAAACATGGGTGCGTGTGGAATAGTACAAGGTTCAATACTGTTTTGTCATTTTGGTTCCCCAACAGTGCAGCACCTGGGCAACATGTCCCATATACTTACTCCTCCCCATTTACAGTCGGGGGTCATGATTCATAGGTTGGGAGACCATGGTTTTAGAGAAGCAGAGGAGATCACTTCAAGCATTTCTCCTTCTGATCTCTGTGGATTCTCCTACTTCTGGTGGCATCCATAGCACCAAGGCCATAAAAAGTGATGGTGAGTTGATCTCGAGTCATCAATACATCTGCGCCCTCCAGGCAGATGCAACGGCCAAGATGCCCACAGAGCTGGACTGAGCGTTACAGCCGAGACAGCCAGCTCAGTGTTAATCGAGACCTCTTGCTCCCTTCGTTTCCTCAGGCTCTTGGATGACTCAACACCGTGAGCGATCCCTGAGTGCTGTGTGCCAGCCCATGCCGGGGCTGATTTATTAAGGTGGTCACACAGACAGGTGTCTTCCAACAGCGAGATTGCAAGAGTAGCATTCGAGACTGACAGCAACTGTAATCGGTTTTAGGAGCACTGAGCCAAGATTCACGCTGGAGTCCTTGTGTCAGATTTGGAGAGAGATGCGAATTAATAAGCCAGCTGCAAAACCGCAAGCTTGCCACCTCTCTGAAAACTCAGGCAAGGTGTGTGGGATGCATTTTTTTTTCCTTCTTCAAAGGAGAGGATGCATGGGGTTAAATGAGCTCTAATTACTCGGGTTCCTGCACAGGTTAAGATGGAGCCACGTGTTCCTCTGGTGGCATTTCAAGTATTTGCTTGTTTATTTCCTTGGTTCAGATTGTTGAGCTTCTTCTAAAACATCCTAACCTCACAAATGCTGGGTGGGGAAAAAAATAAGGCTCTGTTGGTACAGTAATCCCCCACCTATCGCGGCGGTAGGGACCCGACCCAACCGGCGATAATTGAAAATCCGTGATAAGGGGATGCCGAGTCAGGTCAGGACTGGGTGGGCATCTCTGGGTCTCCTACACTTATCTGAAGCCTGGCCTCGGAGCACCCAGAAGTGGTTTCTTGCAATCCGGAAGTCACTTCCAGTTTTTTGGAAGTCACTTCCGGTTTGTCGGAAACCACTTCTGAGGCCTTTGACAGGCCCGGGAAGCCTGTTGGAGGTCCATTTGGGGAATCCCATCAGGCCTGGATTAAGTGCAGTAGGCCTCAAACAGGCCCAAGCAGCTTGCCCCAGGGGGGCTTGCCTTTCATATACTGTAATCTCGCAATATACCAGGACCGCAGTATATGAACCGCAAAATGGTGGGGGACCACTGTATAGCAGATCACACTGAGGGGAAGGGAATGCTCTTTGCTGAATCCTATAGTTGTTCTGGAATTACACGTAGGCTCCTAAATTGGGCCTGTCTTTCTATGTATGACTAAAGACTGCAGAACTTCCAAATGTCAAGCATTCCTGTCTCAACACGAGACAGACAGCATCCAGTGGCTGAATTAAACGGGCCCATTTGCCCTGGTTCCTTGGCCTTCTGTGGCAAGGCATACAGTTCTATTTCGAATTTGTCTGTGAAGATTCTCAGCCATCCAGGTGAGTTTATTTGGAAGTTGAGTCACGGCTCCTGGACTTCTTTTTCTTGAGAGAGAGAAATGTTTCACTGCTCATCGAAACAGCTTCCTCAGTCTGAATACAGCTAGTGCGGGTCCTCCATCTTATAGTCCACTTCGACCTCTTGTCACCCTGTTCAAAGCTGGCCAAAGCTGGCTATTAGATGGAAGACTCGCACTAGTTGTATTCAGACTGAGGAAGCTGTTTGGATGAGCGGCCAAACCTTTCTATCTCTCAAGAAAAAGAAGTCCAGCAGCCAGGACTCAGCTTCCAGATTCTATTTCGGAAGGCTACAGGGTGAAGCAATGGCTTCGCTAAAACTGGGGGTAGGTCAGGCAACTACAATATACAATCCCCTATTCCTCCACCACCACTACTCCGTCCCTTTGAGTCCCTCGTCTGTCCAAAGCATCACAGCTCTACAAAGAAACAGTCCTCCAGGAAACTGCCAAGGTTGATTTCAGCTGCAATGCCCCGGCTCTAGAAGACCCAACAAATGGACTACTGAATTTTCATTCCCGTAGTACATCAAGAAGGGTGCCCAGGTTGAATTAAGTGATACCAGTTACAGTTTGGTGTCGTTATCGTTGGACTAAATCACGCAAGGGGCGTGTGTGGGTTTGAATAATACTTTCCATGTGGAAAGCGGGTATGTCACAGAGGAGAGTTTCAAGTCCAGCTTTCTCCCTGACGAGCCCAGCATTTCATATCCATGGATTTGTTTATTTATTTTACATGCAAACAAGTGTGGCCCACCATCAGTTCTCTTCTTTCTTTTTGGAACACAAAGAAGTTTAAACTACCTCTTTCAAACTTTTCTTTTTCCTAAAGAACCTGCCTAGATTGGAAGCGTTACTGCTACCACAGCTGGAGCCTTCTTCTGGATAATTTAAAAGCTAACCTTTTAAACTCCTAAAGGCAGTGGATCAGTTAGACCGTTAAAATAATAACTTCATGTATGGATCTTTTCCCATAAAAATGTAGTAACATTTCCATCTAATTAAACCTCTGCTTTTGAAACATCAACAGCCTGTGATCTGAGCAGTAGAAGAGGCAGGATAGGACCTCATCCTCTCACCTGGTTCACAAATGCTGATGATGATGACTGCAACTGATAAATCATCTGCCATATGGGATTAATATTATGGAAATTAATTAATATGAATGCATCCTCCCAGAACTGAGAATACTGATCTATTGCTTTCTTTCCTTGGCAAGGGTGCTGGTGAGAAACGCCCTGCAGAAGAAGCTGAAAGGGAGACAAGTTTGGATTTTTTTTTAACAACAACAAAGTTGGCTCATAGGTTAAAAATTGACAGTGTTATTTATTTATTTTTAAAAAATCAAAACATGTAATTTAAATGTATTATTTAAAGCAAAAATGTGCCGGTTTGGAATCCCACCCCACCCCCAGCCTTAAGGAAAGGTGGCAACCCTACAAATAAGCAGATGTTGGCTGATGGTTAAGTAATATTTTTCACGCTCTGATTACGCAGCCAACTCAAGTTGCCTGCTTCCAGGTGTTTTGGCAGCTGCGAACGGCGTGTGTGTTGCCTTGGGACGCACCTCTCTTATTCTCGGACTACAAACAAGGGTGTCTAGTGTTTGACACAGCAGAGCGAGGAGGAGCGAATCCACACTCCAGGCCGGAGGCTTGTGTCACTGTGAAAAGTCATTGTGTCACTCTGTTCCACTCTGCCTTGATGCCGGCTTGCCATTACTTGCTCAAATGGTTGTGCAGGAAAGCATTTAGACAAAACATTTTGCATCTCACCTCTGCTGGGAAATGATTCGGTTGCCCTTAAATGACAACCCCCACCCCTCTCCCTCTCTCAGCTTTGCATCTGTCTCACTGTCACAACCCACAGACTCACACACACAGGTAAGTTCAGGCTTTTACTGGAAACTCAGAGCCAAACCCCAATACAGCAAATCAGAAGTAAATCAGAGTCCAGGAAACCTATAGCAAGGTCACGCCTATTCAGAGAGCAAAGCAGAGTCCAAGACAAACAGTCCAGAGGTCAAAGCCAGAATGTCAATGATAGCTTACACCAGGTCCACTGAGAAAGTCCAGAGCCAAGAGAGACGAGGTCCAGGGTCATGCCAAGCAGAAACAAGGATCAAGCAGGAAAGCAGTAGAAAGTTGTCCTCTCAACGCATTGCTCCCACAATTTGCCTCAGTCCTGAATGCTTAATTTATGTCTCCAGAGAGTAACATAACCTCTCCAGAAATTAACCCTGTCAAAACTCAGGACTCCCTAAATGCAGAGGTCAGTGGCTCAGATAAAGCTTGTCTCTGCTTCTCCTGGTTGTAAGTCTTCGCTACCTTCGACAGGAGAATCCCTTGAAGATGCTGAGTCACTCTCCTGTGCAGCTGCTGGAGGAACTGACAGCTCAGCAACCCCATCTGGGGCTTCTTCAGGAATTAACTCTTTAGTCTCTGGAATAGGTTCTGGCAGGGGCATGACACTCACCACCAATGAAAAATATGAGGACAACACAGACTAACCTTATAGAACGTGTACAGAATACTCACATTACTTGTGTAAAGTTTTATAAATGCCAGTTCTCATCCCTGTCACCACCATCACCATTGCCACCACTATCATGCTAGACCACTGGTTCCCAACCTTGGGCAGCTTGGGTGTTCTTGTACTGCAACTCCCAGAAAACCCAGCCAGCACAGCTAGTGTTGAAGGCATCTGTAACCCAAGTACAGCACAACTGCAACCCAAGTACACCTGGGTGACCCAGGGATGGAAAACATGGGTATAGACTAGTGGTTCTCAACCTGTGGGTCCCCAGATGTTCCGGGACCACAACTCCCAGAAATCCTGGCCAGCTCATCATCATATAAATTTTATTGTGTGGCTCACAGAGCTACTGCAAAGTGCATCAAGTAAAAACAGTACAATAAAAATATCAATAAAATAACAATACAGATAGATAAAAGGGGGGCTGAGGGTACAGACACCTAGATATCAATTTGACTATTAGAAGTAGTTAAAACAACTTTCATTTTAATAAGTAAAGAACAGAACCTTGCCATTCGGAACGTAACAAATTTATCTCTATCACAGAGTAAGATTTTGAGCTTTTCTTCGTCAGATCTACCAGGATATTTTTCTAAGATGAATTTCAAAAGTCTTTCACGATGGATTCCAAATAGTGGGCAATAAAGCACAGCATGTACCAAGTTCTCAACTGATTTATTATCACAGGAGCAGACTCTCGTATGGTATGGGGATTGTGTATAATGGCCCTTTAGATTGGCAAGTGGTAGCATATCAAGACGAGCCCGAGTAAATGCTTTTCTATGTTCAAAGTTCGTCAAATCAGCAAAATAAGATGGGCGATTTAGAGGCTTAGGTGTAATGTTCTTATAAAAAAGGGCTGTTTTTAGAGTGCTGAGCGAACCTATGTCTGTTTGAACACAGAGATCAGATAATCTTTGCTTTAATAAGCGTTTAGCTGCTGTCAATCCAAGGTGTCTCACATGCTCTTGGGAAGAACCAAGTTTGGCTACTAGATTCAGTACAAAAAATTTCCATGATCCAGAGTTCATCTCCCCATAGGATGATGTTAAAAATTCAGAGCGGGTTGTATTCTGAGCGGGTAATAAACAAGATTTTCAGCCAATAATTAATGATTGATTTGTTAATTAGTGTTGTTATTGACATTAATGCCAATTCTAATCTGACTAGTGCAGAAGGAGTTGATGGGGGTACTGCCAACAATGAACGGGCAAATTTATTTTGGGTTACTTCAAGGGGGTATAAGATTCCCATTCCCCATACTTCAGCACCATACAAAATCTGGGGAAGTAGCTTGGTTTTATAAATTTCGCAGATGGGAGGAATCAGGAGGCCTCCTTTGGTCCTACAGAATCTTAGTAATCCAAACATGGCCTTCTCAAATTTCTGTTTTGCAAATTTCCGGCCAGCTCAGTGAGTGATGAAGACTTCTGGGACTTGCAGTCCAGGAACATCTGGAGACCCACAGGTTGAGAACCACTGGTCTAGACCCATGGTATAATTCTTCATACAAAGTTACTGGGATAAGCAACACACAGGAGAATTAATTTGTGATTTAAAACACATATACGTGCAACCTCAAAGAACATTTCTATCCTATGCTTTTTTGCTCAGCAGTAAGTCCCTATCCCAGGTCAATGTGCAAAGGGTTGCATTCTTACTCTACAAAACAGTTGGACTAGGACGTTTTTACAGACGTGGAGTTTCTGTATTAGTGACTAGGTAGGTTGGCAAGCAGCATGGTAAGTATTCTGTAGCATTTTAGCATTCAGCAAGAGGTGAAGCCGTGCGCACTTTAGTAAGTCACACATTTGACTCATGGAGGAAGAAGATACATACTGTGCTCACCACAGGAGTGAAAATGTTAACTATAGTGGTTCAACGTTTAGAGATGTGAAATAAATGGTGGTTCCTGAGCTCAACTGCTCTGCCAACAATCCTAGCCTGTCTAGTAGTAATTAAGAGTGCATTGTTGTACACAGTCCCCCCCCCCAATGTCTTGGACACACCTTGCTAAGATTACTGAAACATGCAGAATATGGGTCAACCCTCGAAGAGTATCCAGGAGCACAGATTGGTTAGACAAACAATGACATGTGTTCATGAAGTCTTTGTCTCGGTACTGAAAGATCTATGCTGCTGATTAATTGGTAGCCACCTTTACATTTCTGATCTGCTGAGGGCAGGGTTCTCTGGGGGGACCACTTGTCTTGTTTTCGAAAGTGTCTGGTTATTAAAATCAGCAGAAAAGGCCGTTTTGATGTTCGCAGAGCACTACTATTTTATGCAAATTTGGGGAAATTTCACTTTTCTGGACTATAGGTCCCAGAATCCCCAGGTCAAGTATGGATACTGGAATTGCTGAGAGTTGTACAGACCCATTCTGTTTCACTGCCTAAGCGAAAATTGAGAAATTGGTTTCTTCTTCTCTCTCTCTCCTTTTCTCCCTCTCTCCCTCTCCCTCTCTCTCCCCCCTCTCTCCCTCCCTCTCCCTCCCTGTCTCTCTCCCTCTCGCCCTCCCTCTCCATCTCCCTCTCCCTCCCTCCCTCCCTCCCTCCCTCTATCTCTAAGGAAGCAAAATACTGGTGGGTGTATTCTGGGAGTTGTAGTTTGAATATACAGCATTTTGTTTTGTTTTTCTCTCCCACACCTGGGAATGAATCCATGCTTGTTGAAGTGGCAATGAGCATGCATTCAGGCTGCTTACCAAGGTGCTTGGCTTGAACCTGGCTTTTCATGTCATATAATATTGCTTTTCGTGTTCATAGAATCATACAAGAGTGAAGCTGGAAGGGGCACCCAAAGCCTTCAAGTCCAACCCTACGCCCTACCTCCTGCTGGATGCAGGAATACAAATCAAAGGAGATCAGCCAGGTGGTTGTCCAAATTTCTCTTGAATGCCGCCGGTGTTGAAGTTTTCACCACCTCTTGTTTTGCCTGATTATTCTTTTACCCTTTTACTCTTTCACTTTTACCTTGGCTGGTATATACGACATACAGAATATAAGGCATATCAGAAACAAATGAATAGCGTTGGATACTTGCACTTTCTCTCTTCCCAGCGATCCAGGTATAATCAATCTGGGTATCCCCAAACATGTTTGTTTGGCATTTACAGGAGTCTACTCTTCACCTAAGGCAGGGGTGTCCAAATGTTTTGCAAGGAGGGCCAGTTTTGGCGAGGTGACAATGTGTGGGGGAGAAAGGGTGTGGTCCGTGCGCTTCAGCCACAACTGCAAATGCTCCGGTTTCAAGGTGCCCAAGGGCCCGACAGCTGTTGCATGGCCCAGGAATCAGCCCACGCGCACCCAGGACGCACCACTGCTTGCATATGCTGCCCTCCCTTGCAAGAGGGTGGGGAAGATGCTGAAGCAAGGGAGCCTGGAGCGGGTAGGCAGGGCAGGAGGCTGAGGGGATGGATGGAGGCAAGGCAAACCATAAAACTGCAAGCTGAGGTCTCTAGCCAGCACAGGGAAGAGTCAGCGGGGATGAGTGACAGCCTGAGCCGACAGGGAGAGGAGGCTGAGGGCCACTCAAAATTTTAAATTGGGCCACATTTGGCCCACTGGCCGGACTTTGGACATGCCTGACCTAAGGCATCTAGAAGGGTTTCTATCCTTAGACCAATCAAGCAAAACACAAAAGAAAACTAAAAAATTAAGAAGACAAGAACAACGTGGGACATTAAAGAATATGAGGCATATCTGAAACAAATGACTAAAATGATTACTGGGTTGGGGGACCTCCCTTATGAGGAAAGGCTAAAACATTTGGGGCTCTTTAGTCTGCAAAAAAGGTGCCGGGGGGGATATGACTGAGACATACAAAATAATGCAGGACATGAGTAAAGTGGATAGAGGGAAGCTCTTCTCCCTCTCAGAAAATACCAGAACTAGGGGACATCCACTCAAACTGAGGGCTGGGAAAGTGAGAACAGACAAAAGTAAATATTTTTTCACCTACTGTGTTGCTAGTCTGTGGAACTCCCTGCCACAGGAGGTGGTGATGGCATCTGGCCTGGATACCTTCAAAAGGGGATTGGACAGATTCCTGGAGGAAAAGTCCATCACAGGTGACAAACCATGATGGAGATGTGTCATCTCCAGTCTTAAAACCAGGGTACTTCAAGGACCAGATGCAGGGGCGTGGTATCAGGAGACAGAGATCTAGTCTCGCGCGCTCCCAGACGCATCTGGTGGGGCCACTGTGAGATACAGGAAGCTGGACTAGATGGGCTGTTGGCCTGATCCAGCATGGCTCTTCTTGTGTTCTTATGTTCTTAAAGAGTGGCTGCTATAGTTTAATGTAAGCTTCTGTGGCCGAGTCCACTTCCTCAGAAGAGTGGCATGCCATGGCCAATTACCCCCACTTTTATGTCTTAAGAAGTGGATCCGTCCACGATAGTTCACGTTGTGGTCTGACTTTAAGATGCCACATGTTAGTTCTCTCTCTCTCTCTCTCTCTCTCTCTCTCTCTCTCTCTGTGTGTGTGTGTGTGTGTGTGTGTGTTTTGCCCTAGCACAGACTAACAAGGCTACCCCTCCTTGGACCTGTTTCATAGAGTTGCTGAGTGTGAATCTGAGCAGCCTGCCTGTGCTCCTTGAATTAATATTAAACAATACTCAATTCATCAGTGTTGACTGTATTTGCAGAATTTGCCCAAACGTCGTTGCTTTTCAGAGTCCTACAGCAAAGACCTTGCTTACAAAGTGGATATATAAATCCCCTCCCCCCTCCACAGCATTCAGCTTTCTCCGAAAGAAATGAACACAGGTGCATAAAGTGGCTAGGTTGTTGTGCTGCGCAGATGCAATGCCCCCGCCTACGTGCACTTTCCCTCCCTCTGGTTCACTCTTTTCTGTTCCTCCATCTTTCGCGCTTCTCCTCCTTCTCAATGACCCCCCCTTGCTCCCCTCCTGGCAACTTCCCCCCAGATGAAAAGACCGTCTAATGCCAACCCTCAGCTAACGATGCTTTTACGGAACAGTGGGATGGTTGTTAATAGCACTTGCTCACGAGGGCATATAGTTATTATTGACAGGAGCCAACGTCCCATTGAGCGGAAGCAGAAACTCCAGTGGGCGTGGGGCATCGCAGGAACTTTGCTCCAGACAACACCTCATGGTGTTAGCTGGCCGACTCCCCGTCCCTTGATTTAAAAAAAAGAAGAAGAAGCTGAAATGATAAATTCCCTAGCAACAAAATGGCACCAGCAGTGAATGCTGTCTTTCTAATGGATTCAGCAGAACGGTGGCAAGCCACAGTTACTCAAACAGTTGACTGCTGGATCAGCTTCTTACATCTTCCCCATCTAGAAGAGTGACCGTGCTGTTCACTGGTCAAGCCCATCCAGTTCCTCAGTGCATTTTAAACAACCGAGTGCACCTCTACAGTTCTGGTTTACCAGGCCAGCCAAAACAATCAGCTAGGGTAGAATACAGTAGGACCCTGGTATCTGCTGGGGATTGGTTCCAGGCCTTCCTGTGGATAATGAAAATTGTGGATAAGAGAGAACGCCTGCACACCCACCTCCAAACTGCTGTTTCCTGACAGTAGCTTGCTTTATGACTGCTGTTTTGAGACAGTAGCTTGCTCTATGGCTGCTGTTTGTGACAGCAGCTTGCTTTACAGATGCTGTTTGTGACAATAGCTTGCTTTGTGGTTGCTGAATTATTTTAATTTTTTTTCCTCTGCCAACCGTGGATAACTGAATCAGTGGATAATGAATCAGTGGATACAGGGGTCCTACTGTATTTCAACCTTGAATAGCCGAGGTCCTCTTGGACTGCAGCTCCCAGAAACCCTGGCGTGCACCAATAGTGGCAAAGGCTTCTGGGAGTTCAAGTACAATAATGCCTGGAGACTCAAGAACCATTGAGCTATGCCATAATCATTAAGGTGTTGTATGGGAATTAAGGGTATTTGTACATGACCCCTAAACTCAGCTGCAAATGGCTGCCAGCTCCAGAGCTTACAATTGTTTCCCCACCAGCTCCGGAGTTTGCAGGAAATTAAGTGTGACCACGCCCACCTAAGCGCATCCCAGCGCACTTTTCATGTACCTGCTCTCAGAGGGTGAAAATCCCCAGATCCAGATGTAATCCGGTGAGTGCCTGGCTCTCCTCACTTCTGTTTGTTGTTGTTGTTTTGCCTTCCGCCCCTTTAAGAGAAGGAATCAGGACGACGACAGGGCTCTGGGCGGCTCCGGAGGTGAGCCTGCATTTTTTCCTCTCTTTTTTTCTCCCTCCCCTCACGCAGACAGGAGCAAGGAAGTGCGGAGGGGTGGGGAGGAAGGAAGAGCAACGAACCCCCAAGATCTCTGGTCCGAATTTAAGTGGCCAGCGGATCTTAGGGGTCGTGTGAAAAGGCCCTAAGAGAACCAGCCCAAGACACACACCTGCCCTGAAGCCAACAAAACCAGTGGACAGCACTGGGACAATCTCCCTCCCTCCCTCCCTCTCTGGCCTACCTCACAGAGCCGTTGTGAGGATAAAGCAGGAAGGAAGCCAGCTGTTCATCTGGCCTGAACTGGAGCCAAGGCAGAATATCAAGGTAACGAATAAATAATAAATCAGTTTGTCTAGCTTCTTGCGAAGGTGTCCCATTCAGCCATGAAATCAAGACAAACGCACATGGCTAGCCATGTGAATTCCATATGGGAATTCTATCTCAGATCATTTTAAAATAAATATTTGCCAGCCATCACAATTTTTTTTCCTCTTTGAGATTTAGGGAAATGATAATTTTTTAAAAAATGAAGCTACGAGATCAGATCCACCCACCAACTCATCAAGAGCCGATGCAGATGCCTCTACTGCCAATCTGGAAGGCCAAGTCAGCTACTCCTTATTCTCCTTGTTAATAGGAATACCAGCTTGGTGGTCAATATAAAGTTTATTGTCTTGGCTACAAGCCGTCACCATCAGAGATTACAGAGAAATAAATAGATAAAAGTCATGGCATTAAAAGAAAAAAAAGAAAAAAAGGAAGCCATATAAAAATAAGGTTCTCTTGAGTTGACCTCTCTTACCGGACAGGAGGGGGTAAGAGAGAGCACTGATACCACCTCATATCAGGGAGTCCCCTACACAGCTCACTGTAATTGTGCTCAGAAAGTTGGCGCGAATTTTTCTAGCAGCTTTGGCAAACCTAGCAACTCTATAAGTGATGTAAGGGTCACAGTCTGAAAGCAGCCTACCCACTTTAACCTGAGGACTCTCCGCCTGCAAGGGGGCCAAGATGTTTCCTAGAAGGTTGGCCCTTGGGTTGTGGTAGAGTTGGCAATTTAATAGATAGTGAGCCACATCCTCTATCTCAGCTGCGCCGCAGATGCAAAGTCTTAGGTGTCTGGGTACATTACTATACCTTCCATCCAAGACAGCAGTTGGCATAGTTTGGAAGTGGAGTTCAGTAAAGGCTGTTCTCAAAGAGGGGATAGTAAGTGAATGTAAATAATGTGCCCTTGAGTGATTGGTTTTCCATAGCTGGTACCAGTGAGAGAAGCCTGAAGAACTGATTAGGGCAAGGTCCTGATCATTGTCTTGTTTATATATCCACTCCTTCAGCATACTTTTAACTCCTGGGAAAACATAAATATCAGCGGAGAGAGATTTAGATTTCAAAAGGTTTTGTACCAAAGTGGCCCATCCACCACCCTTCCACTGCTCCATCGGACAACGTTTGGGGAGGTGATGGTCAGGCATGTCCAATATTCTCTTATAATAACAGAATATGGCAAGAGTTGCCCTGGCTTTGATGGAGATCATGTCCGTTTCTGCTCTGAGGAAGGCTGCTGGGGTCCCTTGTGGTACCACCAGGATGTGCCTCAGGAATTTATTCTGCTCTACTTCGAGTGTATGTAGGGTGTTTGGATCCAAACCCCAGATCTCAATTCCGTATTGCATTTGTGCAATCACCCTTCCTGAGAAGACCTTTAAAGCTGGGGGTGCCAATTTGCCGCCCTTGGAGTGAAAAATTTTAATTAGAGCATGACTAGATTTCTGAGCTGAGATTTTAACAGCCTTGACCTGTGTTTTCCAGCAGTTTCTCTCATCAAAATGCACTCCCAAATATTTGAAGGTGTGTACTTGTTCTATCCTGTCCTCACCAATACACCAGTTGAATTTGGGGGGGGTCTGCCTTCCGAAGATCAAGACTTTAGACTTTGCGTAATTTATTTTAAGGTGTTCTAACTCGCTAAACTCTCTGAGCTTATTCAAGCTTCTCTTGAGCCCCTTCTTGTTCACAGATAATAGGACAACATCATCTGCATAAATAAGTGCTTCAATCTTATAATTACCGATTGAAGGAGGGAAATGATCGGGATGGTTTACAGCTTTTACGATATCATTGATATAAAAGTTAAAGAGGAGAGGTGCGAGCAGGCATCCCTGTCTAACACCTTTGTTTACACAGATTTCCTCTGAAACCCTTCCATCTGAACTAATCCTTACCCTCAATTTAGAATTAGTGTAAAGTTCCTGAATTAGAAATAGCAACCTCTTATCAATATCTGTTGCTGCCAGCTTATGGGAATACGCTGTTGTATCATCACCGGGTGAGCCCTTGTCCCACTACAAGTATGTAGATACCTTTGTTATGTCATAGAGATGTCATAGCGAAGATTAGGGAAGCATGCAAATAGAAGACACTACCAGACACCTTCAGGCTGATGTAGAAAGCCCTGATGCCAGGTAGGAATGTGAAGGGATGGGTGTCAAACCTTTAAAACCACTTCAAAAAAAAAAATCAAACATTCTCCACCACGAATGACACTGCTGACATCCCTGCCTGGAGACCTAGCGAAGCATAAAGATGCCCTGAGATTTCAGCCAACACCCTGAAATGTGACTGCTTGCCAAGGTTCTGGAGATGGGAGATATCACCCAAGGAGGATGTACTTGGATCATGATCCACTTTCCATGAAAGGCAATGATGGGACACCGTGACGCCTGTTGACCTATGGACAAGTGATGTGATTTGCCAGTGTTTGCCAGCACCCGCATACCTTCTGTGGGGAATGTGCATGGCTCCTAGCGATGCTTACAGCGATGGGGGACAGAAGTGTGGATGATGTCATACGTCTAAGTAAGTAGCAAATGCAGCTGCCTTTTCCACAGTTCAGGCAGAGGTGTAGCTAGGGTTTTCAGTGCCCGGGGACAAAGTCAGTTTCCGTGCCCCCCCCAAGAGACAAGGAGGGGCTAAGGTGCTATGTAGAAGGTGGTGGCGGTGGCCAGAGAGCCCTCCATGCCATCCCTGGCAGGTAGCCCACAATGTGCCTTCCTGTGGGTCCTGGGCGGGGAGCCATTTGGTACCCAATTTGGTGGCCCGAGATGCTGCCCCATAGCTATACCACTGAGTTCAGGCTGAACCACGGAGGAGCCCTTGGAAGCAACATTTCAGATATCGTCCAATGACACTCATGCACATACAGTGGAATTACAACGGGAGGGAAGACATCGCGCTAAGAAACCAATCCGCCGTTCAACCATTGTGCAGTAAACATTTTCTAAACAATGTATACAACAATGTATACAACCTCAAAGACTGGGGCTACCATCCTGTATGCCTTTCTTGTTATACCTTTGGTTATGAGCAGTCGGGATACTTCCATCCTATGGCAAAGCGAGGGTGGTTTTCAAAATGTGTACGGTGTTCAAGGCATAACTTACCATTAGGGATGGGCACGAAACACCAAAATGGTGTTTCATTTTGTAATTCAATCTCCCACGCCATTTTGTTTCTTTAACTACAAAATGAATTTTTAGGGGGGAAATCATTTTGTAATTCGTTTTAGTTCAGGTTCGTTTTCTTTTCTTTCTTTTTTTGAATCCCACCGGTTGGATTTTTTAAATTATTTTTTATTTTCCTTTTTTTAAAATCCTGCCGGACCACAGGCTGGTTCGGCAGCCCATGGGCCAAATCAGGTTATTTTTATTTATTAATTAATTTATTTTATATTTTATTACTGCTGACCACGTGGCCTGCCTACCAGCTGTGGTGCGGGCCAGTCGGCTTCCCCCCCCCCCGGACGCCCCCTCCCTGGGGGCTGGGGGCTGCAGAAAAGACTCAGGATCAGGACCAGCACCAGGTAGGGAAACACCAGTGAATGAAAAATGAACAAAACCAAAACAGAAATTTCCATTTCATTTCATTTTGCTTTTCTTAGAGGGGGCAGTCCGTTATTTATTTCATTAGGTAACAAAACAAATAGCAAATAATGAAATGAACCAAAAGTTCGTTTTGTGCCCATTTCTACTTACCATTGCCACCCCCAGTGAGATCCACAGCCTGGCAGGGAGTTAAACCTTAATCTCCTAAATCCTAATCTGACACTCTACTCACTGCACCATACTCTCTCTCCTCCATACATACCCTCGAGGAAGTCCAACTGAATTCGGCAACACCTACCTCTGGGCAGAACAGAACACAAGACAGCGCTTGGTATCTGTCACAGAAGGGAAGTCTGTGTCATGGTTTGCTCCATCACATCAAAAACAAAACAAACCAAGCTCATTCATAATTCCGTTCCGGTACCCAACAGTGACGTACATAAGAAAGACAGTCTTCACCAATGTGACAAACTGCATATGTTCCAGAGGCTACAATGGATGCATTTCTTTCGGGTGGGGTTGGGGGGGGGGTGTTGGATGCACAGTAGCCAGACATTAGAGGAGAAGTAGCCGAGACATCTGTGGCCCTGGCAGGCAGCCGGCTGAACAGCTGGGAGCGGAATTCTATCCCTGCTAAACATGCAAGGACTCAGCATAGGAAGAAGATTTAACAGATGCCTATGACTCTGCCTGGTATCCTTTGCTAGGAAGGAAAAGAGCCTCAACATGAAACCCCCTATTCCAACCGGGAATATTCAAATCGGATGCAGTCACTGGTCTTTCAGCTAGACCAGGGGTCTTCAACCTAAGGCCCTGGAGCCAGATGCGGCCTCTGCAAGACCAAAGCAGCTTCCAAAGCATAGCATCACAATACGACAATATGTTGTTCCAATAATAATAATAATAATAATAATAATAATAATAATAATAATAATAATAATAAATTTCTCCTTCAACTACTACGAGGATTGACAGCAAGCTAACCTCAGAGGGAGAAAAGAAACCTCCAGGGTAGGGATAACTTAATGCCATAATCCCTGTTAATGCAAAGGGCTTCACCC
>JAHTLZ010003542.1:79080348-79101559 GCA_023846285.1 Phrynocephalus versicolor
TGTGTGTGTGTGTGTGTGTGTGTGTGTGTGTGTGTGTGTGTGTGTGTTGTGTTGTGTCGTTACAGTCATGACTGACTCTTCGTGACTCCATGTCCATGGAGTTTTCTTGGCAGGAGTACTGGAGTGGCCTAAACACATCTGATCTTGCTTGATTTGGGAAGCTAAGCAGGGTCGGCCCTGGTTAGTACTTGGATGGGCGACCACCAGGGAATACCAGGTGCTGTAGGCGCCTGGAGTAGGGGGGTTGGTAACTTCTTGGATTTAATAAGAGGCAGTCCCTGTAAGAGCTACTAACACAAATCTGAAGCCGAATTTCTTCTAGTGCTGGGGAATGCATTGGTGTTGATAGACCCAACTAGAGCGCTGAAACTGTCAGCTGCAAAGTCAGAAGCTCAGCGGTTCGAATCCCGGGTGCCACACAGTGGAGTGAACTCCTGCTGTTAACCTCGGCTCCTGTCAACCTAGCAATTTGAAAGCATGTAAATGCAAGTAGATGAATAGATACTGCCGTAAAAGTTGGGAAGGTAAACAGTGTTCCATGCTCAAAAATGTGTTTAGCCATGCCAGCCACATGTCCACAGACTTGTACAACACTGGCTCTTTGGCTTGAAAACGAAGATGAGCACTGGCCCTAGAGTCAGACATGATTAGCACGCATGTGCAGGAGGGGAACCTTTACCTTTACCTTTTACCCTTACTCAACCTCACATCCTCCAGGTGTTTTAGAGAACCTAGACCAGTGATGGTGAACCTTTTGAAGACTGAGTGCCCAAACTGCGATTCAAAACCCACTATTTTTTGCGAAGTGCCAGCAGAGCAATTTAACCTGAATATAGGTGGTTTTAAAGGAACGATGTCGGGTGACCACAGAAAGAGCTCCGAGTGCCACCTTTGGTACCCGTGCCATAGGTTTGCCAACACTGACCTAGAACCTAGTGGTGCAGTGATTAAACTGCTGTACTGCAGTCAGAAGTGTGTTCATGGAGTCACGACCCAGGGTTCAATTCCTGGTAGACGGTTCGAGGTTCATTAAGCCTTGTATTCTTCTGAGGTTGGTAAAATGAGCACCCATCTCACATGGGAGGAGGGCAATGTGTAGCCTCAATAAGGAGTAAACTTCCCAGAAAGTGCTTTAAGCACTATGGTGGGGTTTAAGCAGAACACTGCTATGTATGTATGTATGTATGTATTTATTTATTTATTTATTTATTTTAGCACATCTCCAGACCAGGAACTGCAGTCCAGTACTTTGAAGAGACCATCCAACTGAAAAAGACCTAGCCTAGAAGCGTGGATGCAGTTGCATAGCTAGGAGAATGTTGAGATTTGCAGTAGTGTTGTTGTGTTGTTGTTTTTAAAGTCTGTTTATTTGTTGTTGTTGTTGTTTTCAAGAAGAAATCTATAGCGAATTCCCAAAATTGGTGATGACCAAAGCACTGTCGATTCTGAGGAAGAAATTCAGGAGAAATGCCTGCACTAGCTCATGCCCATACAGAAGTGATGAACACAAACGATCCAAAGAGAAAAAAGAGGGGAAAAAGAGGAGGTGATGGGAGAAGGGGCTGGAAGAGAGGGGCACACAGAAATCACAACGCAGCCAGTTGTTGTGCGTGGCAAACTGAGAACACTGCGGCAACTCAGTGCACTAGATTCTTATATTCCTGTTTCACGAGGCTCCCATCTTAACAGCATTTCCAGGAAATATTTACTGTTTTAAAGCAGGAAATCTAATGAGATTAAGACTGCTTCAAGGGAGGAGAACCTGCAGCCATCCAGATGTTGTTGGTTTTTAGCTCTCATCAGCCCCAGAAAGGATGCTAGCACTAGAGGTTGCGCTCTATTCCAGTTCAACAATGCATGGCAGGGCACCGCTTTCCTGGCCTTCTGCTGTGTATTTCACTGCAGAAACTTTGCCTAGTGATGGAAAAGTCCTTCTCACCAAGTATGCTGGATAAGCATAATAATTGGGGCTTTTAATGAATTAATATATTGATTTTATTTTTATTTTTATGAGTGCTATGAGACACTTTGAGGGAAGCATCCTGCTGGTGAACTAAGAGAGAGTGTGTGTGTGCAAATCTTTTAATAAGTAAAAACCTTTTGGTGCTTTCTGGTAAGTAGTAAGATGACTCCTAATGGAGACTCATAGAATCACAGAGTTGGAAGAGACCTCAAGGGCCATCCAGTCCAACCCCCTGGCATGCAGTAACTCCATCACAATATTTCCGACAGATGGCCACCCAGCCTCTGCTTAAAAACCTCCAAAAAAGGAGACTCCACCACCGTTTGTGGCAGCTTATTCCACTGCAGAACAGGTCTAACCGTCATGAAGGTCTCCCTAATATCCAAATGGAATCTCTTTTCCTGTAGTTTGAAACCATTGCCTAGTCTCTGAAGCCATGGAAAACAATCCTGCTCCCTCTTCAATATGACATCCTTTCAAATATTTAAACATAGTTATCATATCCCCCCTCAGCCTTCTTTTAGAGAGGCTAAATATTCCCAATTCCCTAAGCTGTTCTTCATAAGACATTTCCTCCAGACCCTCAACCATCCTGGTTGCCCTCCTCTGTACCCGCTTGAGGTTGTCAACATCTTTTTTAAATTGAGGCACACAGAACTGGACATAGGAGAAATGGATAAGTATTTCCCCTCTATATGACACTGATAAGACCTCACCTTGGGTACCATGTCCAGTTCTGGATACCACATCTCAAGAGGGATCCTGATAAATTGGAAGAGGTTCAAAGAAGGGCAACAAGAGTGATTAGGGGACTGGAAATCATGTCTTCCAAGGAAAAACTGAAAGAACTGGGCATGTTTGGGCTAGAGTAACAAAGACTGAAGGGTGATAGGAGAGGGCTTTTCAAATATTTGAAGGGCCATCATACAGAGGAGGGCAGAGATCTGTTCTCAAACAAGTCAGAGTGCAGGACACATGATGATATGCTCACATTGCAGGAAGCTAGATTTCAGAAGTAGAGATGGGCACGAAACGAACAATTTTTCGTTTCCGTTTTTGTTTTTTCGTTTCGTTACGTAGCGAAACGACAAACAAATTTTGTCTCTAAAATGAAACGAAACGAACAGAAACACCGGAAATTTTGTCGTGCGTTTCGTTTCCGTTACTGCAATATGAGTGAATTGCTTAAAATCCTTTAAAAAAATCACAAAAAATGAAATAAATGGTAACAAAATGGTAACGAAACGAACGAAAATGAAAACAAATTTTTTGCAAAAATTCACGAAAAATGGAAACGAACTGAAACGGACCCTCCAAACGACAAACGACAAACAAAATGCCATTTTTTTATTCGTGCCCATCTCTATTCTGAAGCATATTAGGGAAAACGCCCTAACTGTTTGAGCAGTATGGCAATGGAACCCATGACCTCAAGAGGTAGTGAGTGCTCCAACACTGGAGGCAGTCAAGAGAAATCTGGACACCACCCACCACCACCACCCAGCAGATCTGCTTTGATTTGGATGCCTCTCCTGAGCAGGGGGTTGGACTGGATGACCCTTCCAACTCTATGATTCTATAGTTCCTTGAGGAATTGCCAGAAGTGGAACCAAATGGATGTGGTTGCAAAACAGGGGGGGGGGATACGAGCAAGCAAACCTCAGATAGAGAGAGATTATTCCCAGTGGATCAAAAGAGAAACTCTTCACAGGTTTGGAGAGCCTTTTTTGATGGCCTTTTGAAAAAAATTGGCAGCAAAATCAGCATAAGACACCTCAGTTGCCTCACTCTACAATGTCCAAATGCAACAATGTCCTTATCTTTATGAAATTTTAAATCGCTTTGTCAGCTGGGTGTCGGGAATCCCACTGAAATCACAAAGCCCTGCTCTTGGGAAGGTGGGAAGAGATCTGTGTCGCTTGCAAAAACGAACATTAAACACATCTCTCGGCTTACATGGGAATCCACTTTCTTCAACATCCCGAGACAAGCCCAGTTACATATTTTCTTCAGAAACACGTACATCCTAACCCTTTGGGGAGTGAGCACAACCTATATCCAAGCCAAAGGGTTGGAGTTTGGGTCAGTCCACCCTGATTGGAGATCTTGCCAACCTTGATGAGAGAATATCTGGGAAATCTAATCCAATGAACTTGTAACACCAGCCTCAGTGTGAATAAGCACTGTCGCCCTTGATGGTTCTGATCCAGTTTAGAACTTATTTTGAAGCAAAACAAAGCATGCCACATATTTACTGTCCCCTACCAATTAAGCTACTCTTAGGGCAGTTTTATAATTTAATTATACAGACTACATATTGCCCCCACCCTCCAGCCTATTGGGTCCTTAATTTACCAACCTAAGAAGGATAGAAGGTTGAGTGAACCTCAAGTTGCCCACATAGGAATCGACCTGGGTTGAGAGCAGATTTTGGGATGCAGAGCTACATTTAACCACTGTGCCACAAGGCTCCGTGAATCTGGGAAAGAGCTTGAGCCTCAGTGCTGTGCTGCCCAGCGCCAAACAGGATGTGTGCCTAACAGAATTGTCGTCTCTTACTGGAAGTATAGACAAAGCAAATCACCTCCAACTTACTGGGGATCAAACAACTCACACGAAAAACCCCAAAAGAACCATATCAAATATATTCAGAGGCCAAAGTCTTAGACCACCAATCTGTTTCTCACCAGCCAGCTATACATGTGTGAGGAACCCACAAGACAGACTAGTACAAGAGCACTTCGTTCGCCCTGCCCCACCCATCCGTGTTTTCCAGCTTGTGATCTCAGATGCTGGAGGTAATGTGCAGTCATCATGAACAAACAATAATATCCCACCCCGTTTGCTTAATGAGTTTTAAAGCTCTCCAAGTTGGCAGCTGTGGCTGCATCTTTTGGTATTCAGAGCCAATATGGATTGATGACGAATATCATCATCATCATCATCATCATCATCATCATCATCATCATCATCATCATCATCATCATCATCATCATCATCATCATCACCATGCTAAGGACCTTATGGATCCTTGAGTCCAGTTCTTGTCAAGGAGGCCGGCCCAGCGAGGAATCAAACCCCCAAACCTCTGGTTTCCCAGCCAGGGACCTGAACCGCTGAGCTACCCAGCAGTCCATGATGGTGGAGACTGTTGTGCATTTGACATCGGGTGGGCTACAATTTGCCTCTACGGCATGTTGTATGCCAACCATTTTGCATCTCTAGGTCTAGAATTAAGAATGGGAAAGGGCAAGAATTGTCTCCGGTTTGACAATACTGTTACAGCAAAAGTCAAAATAGATATTTATCTTGAGATATGTACTGCTGTCTCTTCAGTGGGTTGTGATGTTTGTTTCTCTTTTGAAAGACTTAAACAGTAAGAACATGGGAACATAAGAACACCCCATACAGTCCAGCATTCTGTCTCGCACAGCGGCTCACCATCTGCTTCAGGGTATTCCCAAGCAGATGTCTTCACCTGCTTATGATTCCCTGCAAATAGCACTGAGAGATATTCTGCCTAACTCTCCAACCCGGAGGTTGTCCTTAGACATCCATAATGATAGCCATAGAGACCCTTGTTCTCCATGAACTTGTCCAATCCTTTCTTAAAGCTGTCAAGGCTGACAGCTGTCACCACTTCTTCTGGCAGGGAGTTCCATAGACCAATGATCCTCTGGGTGAACAAGTACCTCCTTTTATTTGTTTGTGAATGATGGGGCTGGGGAGATTTGCCATGGAATGTGAAGTTGTAAGAAATTCCCAAACAGGGTTCATTGTCATGAGAGTAGGTTATTTGGTCTCTTCATCTTCTCTGATAACTTTTTCCTGCTTATAAGAAGTATTGCATCATTTTCAACATGGGTCCTCCATTTTACTGATTGCCTTTTCCATGCTCACCCATTTTCCTTTTGTTTTGTGTCTTTTAGACTGCGTTTTCTTTTGCTTCTTTGCATAGAAGGCACTATAGAGGCCTCTTCAGTCTAAGAATAAAGCTTAAGTGGCTTTCAATGAATGAATAGATAAAGCAAAGGAAAGGGTGCTGCTTATATACCATGCCCCAGAGCACTAAAATAAATCTCTGGGTGGTTTACAAGTAATTATGCAGGCTACACATTGCGCACCAACTTCCAACAAGCTGGGTATTTATTTTACCCACCTTGGAAGGATGGAAGGCTGAGTGAACCTTTAGCCAGCGCTACCTGAGACTGGTCCCCAGGTCATGAGCAGAGTTTTGGCTGCAGTACAGCAGTTTAACTACTGTGCCACAAGGGTCCTAAATAAATAAATAAATAAATAAATAAATAAATAAATAAATAAATAAATGGTCGTCCTCCCAGGGTATTCCAAAAACCATACATTCTACAGTGTAAGATAAGCTCCCTTCTTGTGAGTTTTCAACTATTTTAAGCCTCGATAGCTGCAGAAGTAACACATGCTGGTATCTCCAGCAACCTTAATTGAAAGCAGCCGGCAGTTAAATCAAAATAGATGCCTAGTTATTCTGTCTAACCAGGGCAAGTTGACTTTGCAAATTTTCTCCCCCAAAAACTGCCTCTGTGGTTTGGGTAGCTGTGTCTTACATAACCGTTTCTGACGCATCAGAGCTCTGCTTCTAATTCCAAATATTGCTCGACAACCAGCCATGGAGGCATTTTCTGATGACGAATCTCCAATCCAAAAAGACTGCTCTGGTTTACAGATCCTCTTAATACCCCTTAATAGCTGTTAGTATAGCTCAACAGCATCAAAGGAGAGTCCCTGGATTTTACTGAGGGAAGCCTTATATCTTTTTTGGGACTTGCCCGACAAAGAGGCATGCTCTGTTGTTGTTGCTGTTGTTGCTGTTGTTGTTGTTGTTGTTGTTGTTGTTGTTGTTACTCTCTGTGCAAGAGTCAAGTTAATCAAAGGCTCCTTCATACGATAACATTCCAGCTTTTGAACTGTCACATTGCTAACCAGACTGATAGATCTCTTCCCTCACCCATTCCTACAATTGTGAGAACACTTCCAGAGCTGAGAATTGTTATCAACTCTACCCAAGATTAGCAATGAATGGAAATTTTCAGTTGTTTCAGGTATTGCTTTTTTTTTAACAAGAAGGAAAATTGGGCATATATCCATGTAGGCATGTACAAGCTTGTGTGTGCACACGAGTGTGAGCACACACATACTTGCAACACATACTTCTTGTAAAGGAGAAGAAGGAACTCAAATAAAAAGAAGAAAATATATTGAGTGTTTTTATAGGGATTTCCCAATATATAATCTTGTAAAAACATATATTGCATCTCTGTTTCATCAAAGCGCTCAAGGTGGGAGTTTCCATTTACCTGTTGATCTCAAATATATAGTCTTTCCTCATAAGGGAGGTCTCCCAGCTCAGTAATCATTTTAGTCACTCTCTTCTGCACCTTTTCTAGTTCCACTATGTCTTTCTTGAGATGTGGTGACCAGAATTGTACACAATACTCCAGATGGGGCCTTACTATTGTTTGGTATAATGGCATTATAATATTGGCTCCTTTATTTCCAACCCACATTTTTATGATCCCTAGCATGGAATTGGCCTTCTTCACCGCTGCCACACATTGGGTAGACACTTTCATTGAGCTGTCTACCAGCACACCAAGATCTCTTTCCTGATCCATCACAGATAGCTCAGAACCCATTAATTGATAGATAAAGCTTTGAGGTTTTGCCCCAATATGCATTACTTTGCATTTTCCTACATTGAAATGCATTTGCCATTTTGCAGCCCATTCCCCCAGTTTGGAGAGATCCTTCTGGAGCTCTTCACAATCTTCTCTGGTCTTCACTACCCAGAAGAGTTTCATGTCATCCCCAAACTTGGCCACCTCACTGCTTATCCCTTTCTCCAGGTCATCTATGAACAGATTGAAAAGCACCAGTCCCAGGACAGATCCCTGGGGCACACCGCTTTTCACCTATCTCCACTGTGAAAATTGTCCATTGACACCTACTCTCTGTTTCTTGGATCTCAACCAATTCTCAGTCCATATGAGGACCTGCCCTCTTATCCCCTGATTGTTCAATTTTCTCAGCATCACCATCAAGATGAACAGATTTATTAAGTACATTGGCACCTTGTATAAAGGAATTAATTTGTTCCAAATGAAATTCTGTGAATCAAATTTTCCTTTATGCAAATTTCCCATAAGAATGCATTGAAAACGGACTAATCCCTAATCGTGACCAGTTTTATGTTGTACGGATTCGCCCCATCGGCGATTCTGTTAAGCAAATTTCCCCTATCTCCGGAATTTTTTATGTTGTACAGATTTTATGTTACACAAACCATTTGTCATACGAGGGTCCACTGTATTTCATGGACCAAAATCCACTTCATCGGATGCAGACTTTCTTTCTTAAGCAGAATACTATTTTTTAATCAACGTGCACCAGAGCACCTAAAAACCCAAGAAGCCATTCAAGCACAGAAGGCCTTTCTGCCTCACGCATCTCATTTTGTTCCTTGTATAGTAAATGTCACCCACACGTTTTTCAGAAAGAGGGACATGGGATGCCTTGGGTGAACCAAATGATTGCCTAACAATTCCCAGGGGCTGGAAAAACATGAGGAAGACGCTTCTGGAAAGCTGTGAACAAGGGAATCCATTTTGGGATGAGACAAATTCCTCCCACCTACAAGGAGGTGGTAAGTACTGGTTGTGAAGTTATAATATATTGGACTGAATATTATCCCTCATTACTGTAAGCTGGTTTGGGTCCTTTTCCAAGGAGAAAGGCGGAGTAAAAATACTCTAAAATAAATATAAATAAATAAATAATTAAACCAGGGAAGGTTGTCTGGAGAGAGAGAAAGGAGCAGGATACTAGGCATGGAATGACCTCAGCGGTAATCTCTCTCCTAAGGAACTTACAGTATTTTTTCCATGTATGAGGCTATATCTTTGTCTAAATTTGTTAGACTAAAAATTGAGGGTTGTCTTATACACAGAAATAAGTTAAGGGGAGAATCACACGGTTGCAGAACTGTAATTTTGGGTTGGAAAAGTGGAGTTCATCTTATAAATGGGGGTGTCTTATAGACAGGGAAATGTGGCTTGTACGAGAGTGGATTTACTTTCAGATAAGAAAGGTGTGGACCGGCTGGGTCCTCCCACCAACTGCGCCCCTTGTGTTATTAGTAAATAAATGAAATCTTCCAGGGGGTGAGCCAAGAATTGAAAAGTATCCTAGGTCAGCATTTCCTAACAAGACGCAGCGACACCATAAGAATATTGGTACAGTAACCCCCCCGTCAATCGCGGGGGTTAGGGACCCACCCCACCCACGATCTGTGAAAGTCTGCGATATGCGGAAGCGGGTGGGGGGGCTGGAGGTGGGTGGGGGCTGTGGAAGAGCATGGGGGGTGGCGCGGAGCGACCCGATCGCTCTGCGCCGCCCTCCCACCCACCCAGGAGGCTTCTGGGGGGACGGGGGCACACAGAGCAATCATATCCCCTCCTCGTCCTCCCACGCACCCCAGAGGCTTCTCGGAGGTGCGGGGGGGCACAGAGCAACCCGGCCCCCTGCCACCGCCGCCCCCCCATGGTGCAGGTACTGCGGTCCCACGATGTAGCAGGACTGCAATCCCTGAACCGCGAAATGGCGGGGGGTCACTGCACTGGCTACTGAGAAGCAAAGGAGTGAAGGGAAGACTATAGGCAGAGAGGGATAGGGTGGGGAGATAAGGAATCATAGAAACATAGAAACATGGTAGGGTTGGAAGGGACCTTCCAGCTAGTGCTTGGCTGGAGCTAAGGTAAATTTGGAGCCTTCCTTTCTATTTATTAATATACTCCAAAATCAGGCAGCTCAGGTGTTACTCAAAGGACACAACAGTTTGTTTGTTTGTTTGTTTGTTTGTTTGTTTGATTGATTGATTGATTGATTGATTGATTGATTGATTGATTGATTGATTGATTGATTGATTGATCTATAAACCACAAAGCCATCTGGCCAAGGGCCGCTCTCAGTACAACAGACAAAGAACACAAAAATATAGCAATATGTAAACGAAACTATAATCAACATCATTTCAAACACACAGGCATTAAAGGGACATGACATAAAAAGGCAAACATAACTCCAAAAGTATATAAATAAAACAAAAAAAAATGACATAATCAATATTTCATCAATAGGCATCGTTTTTGAAAGCAACAGAGGCTTTGGTATTGGGAGGGGGGAAGACACCCTACTGTTGTGGGGGAAATGCCTCTTGCTGCTCCCTTGGGTGTACAAATGGATCACTCGTACTTGTTTTCCTGCAGGTGGATTTTCCAAAAGCCACACTGGCCGGGGGGCCTTGTTGTCCGAAATCTGAGCTCTTTGGTTTTCATGTGAATCCAGATGCTGATCCTGTTGTGTGACAGCATTCCTTTTTTAAAAAAGAGGTTCTAAGTGGAAAACTATGATTAAGATGTCCAGTTGGTTCTTTTGGTTTTCCATTCCTCTCTGTACACATGGCCGCATACCATGGTTCTCAGCCCTCATTAGGCTGTTCTGAGAATTTTCTGCCCTTCCCTCTCCCTGAAGGCACATTTAGGGATTGATTTCCAGAAGGACATTTTGTGAGCAGCTTTGGAAGCCTTGGCCCCCCCGTGCCTCAAACACCGGAGACACCGTGCCATCATAACAGAGTAGAGGTTATCTATAAGTTCCCTTCTCCAATAATAAATTTTCTAAACCTACCAGGAAGAAAAAGTTAGAGACACTTCTAGGAGCCCATCCTGGGAGACAAATCTTCCCGTTTTATCCACTTATTAGTAACTCTAATTACTCTGAAAGAAGGAAAATGAGATAAATCCTGTAAGAGCAGGAAATGTGGCCTGATTTCCAGCCTGATTTAGAAACTGTCACTTAGCAAGATAAGCCTAAAGAGACGCTCTCGGCTCGGAGTGGGTCCCCAGCTCAGATTCAGAGCAAATTGAAATGCACTCGCACAAAGTTTGGCAGAAAAAAAAAACATGATCCGTGTGATTCAGAGGTTACATTCCGGGGGAAGCAGGCTGTTGGCGTTGCTTCTGCGGTTGGTGTTAATTTAACCAATAACTTCATCACTTACAGGGCCCTTGATGCTGTGAGATTCGACACACAGATTAATCTGCCTGAGATGTGAATACAGCACCAGCTGGTCCTTGCGTTTCCGGCGGGAACGGCAGTGGAAATAAAAGAAGGGAAACCTACGCCTCTTCTCAGGACCTCAGACCACCTTTAGCTGCAATTCCCACAGGAATAAGGACACATGAAAAAGCAGCCAATGTTGTCCCCATGAACTGGTCCATCTTCTCTCTCTCTCTCTCTCTCTCTCTCTCTCTCTCTCTCTCTCTCTCTCTCTCTCTCTCTCTCACACACACACACACACACACACACACACACACACACACACACACACCTATTTAAGGAATACTGCCTTCCATTTTGAGTTTACACAACCGTGGCATGTTTTGTGGTGAGTGACTCCAGAACTTCCAGCCTGCTGGGATGGTCTTTTAACTTTTCAAATGGAACTCACTTAGGCCACACTGCCTCCTGATTTTCGATGTGTGCGTTGAGGAAAAATTCAGCCCTTGTTCCTTCCTGCTAAGCATCTCATGGAGGACTTTCTTGACCTGAGGGCTTTCAGGCATGAGAGGTAACTTCTATTTAAGCGAAGGATCTCGAAGTACTTTAAAGCAGTGAAGATGAACCTTTTAGAGGCCAAAGTGCCCAAACTGTGATTCTAAACCTACTAATTTTTCGCAAAGTGCCAGTACAGCAATTTAACCTGAATGCAGGTGGCTGTGAAGGGGCAATGTCAGTTGCCCACAGAAAGGGCTCCGAGTGCCACCTTCGGCACCTGTGCCATAGGTGTGCCAACAAGGCACTAAAGGCACCTTGGACTGCGTGGAGTCCTGGTACTGGGAGCCAAGTGGGATAGAAGACAAAATGAAAATGAAATAAAAGCAATGTGCAGGCTTTTGCTTCCTTTCTGTTGCACATTAACATGCAAAAGTATTAAAAGGAAGGAAGGAAGGGGGGAGAGAGAGAGGGATTTCAAAGTAAAAAAAAATTAAAATTAAAATTTAAAAAATCACCAGAAAGCATGGTATAAAAGTGGAACTGCTGGATTACGGTCTGAGCAATGTAGAAACAAATTATCAAGATAAAATGGGGACAAACTGTATACAATCTGAAGCTGCCCAGGAGAATGGTGGAATACAAAATATTTCAAATATACAAATGCTTGTTGTCTCTCACAGGCTCCTGCTGTAGCTTAACAGCATTAGATCGATATGGACCAACCTATTAGATGAAAATATGGGGTTGGCAGCATGATAAACTTAAAACGCCCAGTAAAACATCCGTTACTTCTCTCCGGAAAATCATAAAGTGTACCTATGTTATAAAGGTCTTCTGTATTACCAGCTTTTCTAAATGCAATGTGTTGCAGATATTTTGGAGCATATTTCCTATAAAACCTAGTGCACATAGCTATGACCAGATATTATAAGACTTGTAATCCTTAAAAAAAAAAAAAACTCTCGAGAACAAGAGTTTGAAGAAGGCTGCATGTACTCTCTGGCCTAAGAATAAGTCCAGCTGAACTAAGCAAATCTTAATTCTCAGTCAACTGCTATAGGATTGTGCTGCAGGCAAGCCAACAACTTTTCTCTTCTGCTACGTGCAAAGCACTCAGGTGAGATCCTCTTCTCAGTTGCAACATCCAAAAACTGTAATATCCCAAAGAGTTCCAAGACGGTTTCCCCAAAATCGGCTTAATACCTAAAGATTATCATGGAGAGATTTGTCAATAAAATGCACCAGTAGAGAACCCTGGACCGAGGCCAGCTTTAGGACTTAAACTAGCCATGATATAAAGGCTGAAATTCTGTTTTGCAGTTACACGAACGGAACCGTGTTTGGAAAGGAATCATCACAAGTTGAGACACCTCTGCGGACTTTATCTGTTGTATATACTGAGTCATGCCACTTAGCAGGCAATCGTTGATACCTATGGAGATTTCTTCACTTATGTCAATTCCTGTATAAACGTTACACAGCTTGCATACCTCTGTAACATGATTTCAGCCAAAATGGAACCAATAAAGTGAATTTGGGAAGGTTCTTATAAAATGCGGCATTTTTTGTATTTTAAGGAATTTGAAAGTACCTTGAGCATTTTGTAAAATGCAGACAGGAAAACATGTGCAGGGAGAGAGAAAAAATCAATTGTAGGCCACCGTAGATCCTCACCAAGAGTTTCTGAGTTATCCCTTAACTGTTTCCACTGTTCATCTAGGCCGCTTTCACATGAACACTAAAATCTGCTAGCAACTTTAATGGGGACCCCCCCCCAACCAGAGATCATGTGGTTTTTGTCCTGGTTCCTGTGTTCCCACCCTCCCGCACTCTGATTCTATTGTTTCTGTCTGCTGTGAGGGGAGGGAGAAAAAAATGCAGGCTCACTTCCGCCTGCCATGGGCAGCAGCTAATTGTCGCAGGACAGGAACACCATTAGGGAAGCCCATTAGGGATTCCTGTCTGTTAAAAGGGGGGGGGGGAGAAACAAAAACAAAACAAACAGAAGGCGGAGGAAGGCCAGGCTTGCACTGCTTTAAAATCCACATCGGGGAAAAATTTACCTCCTCGAGACCAGGTACTTGCAAAATGCACTGGGTCTCGCTTAAGTGGGTGTGGTCGTACTTTATTTTTTTTTTAAAGTCCGCTGCTGGTGGGAAAACAATTTTATGCCCCACTTTGCAGCGGATTTTAGGGGTTGTGTGAAAGCAGCCCTAGACTCATGAAATAATGTTTTCTGGTGAACGGACCCCAACAAAATAAAACTGCTGGGCTGATCATTTTTATAACTTTTTGGCCAACATTATAATTTACCATTTACCATTCCGTTTTCACTGAGGTGCCTCCCACGGCCGCTGTCTATCAAGCTGGAAAACCCCCAGGTGCAATGACAAAGAAATTCACGAACTGCAGATCATTTAAAAATCATGCTGTATTTTGGTTAGAGTTGGGCACAAACCAAAAAACAAACAAACCAGGAAGTTCATTTTTTTAAATGACTTTTTAAAATGGTTCGGGTCAGTTCGGGTTCATCAAAACCAATGAACCAAAATGAACTGAACCAATGAACTTTGTTGGTGATTTTGGTTCAGGGGCTTGGTTGCCCCACAGCCTGCCCCCTACCTAACTCCCACTGTCCTTCCATGCCTACTTGGTCCTGTTACCTAGTGACGGTGCCACTATCTTCAAAGACGTTGGCCCTGCTTCCTTACCAGGAGCTGTGCCTGCAGTCTCTGCCCATGTATCCACTGATCTCCTCTCTCTGAAGATGGCAGCAGCAAAGGAGGAAAATGAGAAGGCATCAGCACAGGATAGGAAGATGAGTGGGGTAGCAGGAAGGGGGCAGGGTGGTGGCAGAGAGGTGGGGGGTTAGTTTCTCCTCCCTGTCCCCAGCACAAACCTTTTTTTTAATGATGGTTTGTTTATTTCTTCAAGGTTGGAAAGTTTGTGGTTCATGGTGTGTGGGCAGCCATGAACCATCGCAAACTGTTATTTTTCTGATTCATCCCTATCTCAAATTATGATGAGAGCCTACTTTGCGAGAAAGATCTTGAGAAAACTGAGTTTTATGCAGTTTTGAAGAATAAGGTCTGAGAGGCTGTCTTGGGAGCCTCAGCATGTTCAAGGAAGTTATCTGAGAGACAAACTCCATGTGACACAAAAGTTACACGATCAGGACCTCAGAGAGTCACAATATTTGTTTGTTTACAAATTCTCTTTTGCCTACTCCCTAAAGAGCTTTGCGGTGCAGTGGTTAAACTGCTGTACTGCTGCTGTAACGGTGCCCACGAACTGGGGTTCAACCCCAGGTAGCTGGCTCAAGGTTGACAACACTTTCCATCCTTCCAAGGTTAGATTGTAAACTGCCCAGAGAGTGCTTTAAGCGCTATGGGGTGGTATACAAGCAGAACACTTTGCTTCGTGTTTACTTTTTCCTCTTTCTCTGTATTTGTTAAAGGGCAAATGCTGATCCAGAAAATGTGACTTATTTACCAAAGTGTGAGACTCCTTGACTCAAAAGGGCTCTGTAACTTTTTAATAATGTTATAGTAGATAAAAGGGAGTAGTGTCAGGCCAGTCCAATCAATTCTACTCCAATTTCTTCTTCTACATGATCTCCTCTGAGGTATAAGAATCTGCTAGTTATATACTGAGTGACTTTCTCTCTCTCTCTCTCTCTCTGTGTGTGTGTATATTCTGCAGTACTGATAGAAGTTTCTATAAGCACCGAGCACATTCTGGAAGCAGCTAGACGGGACAGCTTAGGAGAACACGACAGAACAACAAACAGGAATAATAAAAATAAAACAGATCAGAAATAGACAGAAGCCTCAGTCAGCGTTACAGCAAATAATGACATATGCACACCATGAAATATGACTAAGCATCCCACTAAAAGCTGACACCCAGGTGCTTCAGCTGTGATTAAAAATACTGTCTATATACTGCCTTAAGATTTCGTGGATGACCTAGCAAAGACTCCGACTTTCAGAAATGGACCTAAGCAATATTAAGCTTGAATTGTATTTCCACCACTGTAAAGGGGAGGGAGGGCAATGGACAGGAGCCCTTTTCATGGAAATGTGTGTGTGTTGTGTCGCTACAGTTGTGACTGACTCTTCGTGACCCCATGACCATGGAGTTTTCTTGGCAGGAATACTAGAGTGGTTTGCCAGTTCCTACTCCAGTCACCTACAGCACCTGGCATTCCTTGGTGGTCTCCCATCCAAGTACTAACCAGGGCCGACCCTGCTTAGCTTCCGAAATTGGGCAAGATCGGATGTGCTTAGGGCATCTAAACTATGGTTAATTGGCACAAGAAAAGAAGCACAGGGCTTCAGCCTATTTCGTTACCTCTCCTTTGCCCAAAACCTCAGGCCTACTGGAATCAAACATCTGGAGGACCAGAGGTTCCTCAGCTGTATGGCAGACTCTTCCTGGGTCCCACTTCAAGCATGATAGTTCATACTACCAAGAGCCTACAGAAAGAATAAACACTTTTGACCTTGAAACCTCCTTGGGATGAAGAGATACATTTTGCATTTGACATACGAACCGGAGAGTGGGGGGAGAGAAGAGAGGGAAAGCTAGATCAAACCATCCAGAGGCACCACATGGTCTTTGCTTTCTTCCACCACCACCCCTCCCCGTCTTAGCTGCATTTGATATCGCTCTTTCCCCAACGAAGCAGATGCTGAATTTGCATGAAACCCTTCAGAACTATGTTGCGTTTGGCAGGCTGCGTTGGCTCCCTTGTTTGAATAATCTCAGCAGCGCACTCTGGGGTGCTCCCTCACGCTTGCAGAACCGCTTGGCTCCCAGTCTCCTGGCCCACCAGGGTTGCCCAGCGGATGGCATCTCCTCCTCCAAACAGCTCTCATAATCCTGAAGCTAATCCTGAGCTCGGTGGTTACGCACACCGAGAGGGCCTCACCCAAACAACAACAGCAACAAACAAACAAACAAACAACAACTGGCAGCTGGGCAAACGGTCATTTCTCTCTCTCTCCCCCCAGAGCAATTTAAAGGTCTTGGATCAAGCCCAGCTCTGCTCTCATTCCTGACGCTAGGAGGCCCACAGAGAAGGCCTCTTTCACAATGACGGAGCAAAAAGGAGAACTCACCATATGTCAGCCTGTGCCATCCCTTGGCCGCTGTACGTCACACGGGCATTGGAGAGAGGACAGCATTGCTAGGAATGGGTTCGTATTACCCTTCTAGGGCCTGCCTCTGAAGTGTGAAGTAACCACATGTGTCCCTGAATAGGTCCACCCAGCAAATTTTCTAAGAGTATCCCATTACCTCCAATAACAATAGAATCATAGACTCATAGAGTTGGAAGAGACCTCAAGGGCCACCTAGTCCAACCCCCTGCCATGCAGGAACCCCCATCATAATAGTTCCGACAAATGGCCATCCAGCCTCTGCTTAAAAGCCTCCAAAGAAGGAGACTCCAACACCCTCCTTTGTGGCAGCATCTTCCACTGCCAAAGAGCTCCAACTGTCATGAAGTTCTTCCTAATGTTTAAATGGACCTATGAACTGGATCTATGAACAGTTCAAAGATTCAGTACGCAAGTGCAGAGCAATTCACTGAAGTAAATGGGCATGTGAAACAGGTTCTTCAAGATTCCCTCCCCCCCCCACTTTTTTTTTTAACAAGAAGAAAAAAAGGAGTGAGAATCTTGGTTTTTTCCCCACCCCTATCCTCTTCCTTTTCTTACAGACAGAAAGACTGGGTTGGGAGAGCAGTGTGTGTGACAAGCCTGTGGGATTCCCAGTGGCCAAGATTGTATGTCAGTCCCCAAGATAACAAGATTCTGCCTTTCGGCTGCTTCTTAACATAGGCGAGCAGCAAGTGTCGAAAAAGTATGCCTGGAAAGTCACCCGTTCAACTACACAGGCTCACCGGGTGATGATGAACCAGGCAAATTAGTCTCAGATACGTTTTGCCCAGATTGCATATTACTTTGAGCTCCACAGTAAAAGACAGAAACTACACCAGGCAAAGAAGCATTCAGATTTGCAAGGGTGAGCCAATGTTTATCCAGTTCCCCCTCTGGTGGGTGGTTGTCATGCACGCCACGGTTGGAAAATGCTCAAATCTAAATGCAAATAAAATACCAGTGACATCCTAGGAAATCTGCCCCCCCCTTCAAAGTTACTGGTTTTGATTTTTTTCCCCCTTAATCCTGGCCTTTCACCAAAGAGACGGTTATAGATGGGGTCGCTCCATTTTTAAAATTTGTTTATTTTACTTGACTTTATTTTGGGTCCAAAGTGATCGTTTGAAGCAGAGCAAGTTAAAAGTCTACCAGTGATTGTCTCAAGACCACCCAATAGCTTCAGATTGTCCCCCCCCCCAAAAAAAATTGGATTTTGCTCCTGTTCCCCTCATCTCAACCCATCATGCTATCCAATCATAACTAGTCATAACTAACTCTAGCAGAAGAAACAATGCAAATTTGCTCAGCTGTTTGTGGTTCCCCAACCCTGCCTCCTTTTCATGACTTCATCCAAACCCTTGTCAGATCTTTAGCCAGGAGGCGCCGAGTTTGTGAATCGGATGGCAACACCTAAATACTGTACAAGAAGAAGAAGAAAAGTACCCACCCTGTCACAAATGGCTAATTGCCTCTCAAGTTCCGTGTCCTGTGCAGAAATCTTATTCTTGGCATTCCCTGTGACCAGTCACATTGAATGTATTATGTAAACCCAACCTTTTAATGTCAAAACCTTTTGATATGTAAATCTAAAAATATCACGACTCCCTACCACAGGCCAGTGTCAAAATATGCGCTGCGGTCCAGCCCGGATCCGAAAGAGAAGGGGGTGGGCTGGCTGTGAAACAGCATCCGGAGAAATAAATAGAAACTCCTTACAGGCGTAAAGGTTATTCTTTCTAGAAGGAACCAAAGAAGGAACTTTTTTTCCGATTCTTTCTGTCCCTCTCACTTCCCAAAGACTCTTGGGTTGAATTTCCCCATAAACTACTAATAACTCTTATTTACAACATCATCCTGCCAGCTTCGAATTGAGACGTACAAAATAATGCAGGGCATGGGAAAAGTGGATAGAGGGAAGCTCTTCTCCCTCTCACAAAATACCAGAACTAGGGGACATCCACTCAAATTGAGGGCTGGGAGAGTGAGAACAGACAAAAGAAAATATTTTTTCACCCAGCGCGTTGTTAGTCTATGGAACGTCCTGCCACAGGATGTGGTGATGGCATCTGGCCTGGATGCCTTCAAAAAGGGATTGGACAGATTCCTGGAGGAAAAGTCCATCATGGGTTACTAACCATGATGGAGATGTGTAATTCCCCAGGCTTAAAACTGGGGTACTTCAAGGGCCAGATGCAGGGGAGTGGTATCAGGAGACGGATATCTAGTCTCGTGTGCTCCCAGACGCATCTGGTGGGGCCACTGTGAGATACAGGAAGCTGGACAAGATGGGCCTTTGGCCTGATCCAGCATGGCTCTTCTTATGTTCTTATGTACCACCTCATTCAGCAATCCTCTTGGAATAAAATGGACACAGCCTGGCTTCCCCACTGGGCTGAACTTTGAGCTCCCAAAAGCTTATGGGATCTGCCCCTTCCATCTGCGATTCCACCTGCCCCGTTTTCTCAGGCCAAAAACAAGGATCAGCTTTACGTGTTCGAAAACACATCCCCATCTTGTCCCCCCCTCCCTCCCCCCCACCACCGCTGCCTGCCCCCCTCCCTCGCTATCCTTTTTCCTGTTAACCATACCACCTTGGAAAGTGAAAGAGGAGAGTCCAGAAAACCTGATTAACAGACACAGGCAGCCCAATCCTCCCCAAAAAATTATAAAAAATAAAATTTAAAAAAAGAGATTGTGGCGCACACACAAAAATGACAAAGTTCAGCACCAAGGACAGAGCTAGGGCTTCCTTTGGGAAGGGGGGGGGGAGTAAAACAAAAAGAGAGCCAACCCACCCTGCTAATCATTCTTGAAATATTGTTGAAATTGGACATGTGCCTGTTGAGGACATTTGTGGGTCTGTTTATTTTTAGTATTGACAAATCCTCTTTGGATCATGCCATGTTTATTCCACTGGATGCCCTGTCTTTGGGGAGTGTTTACTCAGAATATCAAAGCAGGATATCAAAGCGGGCACCCCACCCAGGGCTTTCTTTTTAAAGGGTGGGGGGGAGAATGGTCAGGACATTAAAAGTTGCACCCAAATAATCATCATAATAATAATAATTGCTGCTCAAAAACTGTTAGAAGCCATATTTGCTCACATATTTTGCTGGGGAACCTGAAAACCTTGGCTTGGCTTTACAATTGCTCTTCTTTTACTTTGAAAGCTACTTTCCATCTGTTTTTTTTGCACTGATTTCAACCATCAAGATAAGCAGATAATATTTCCCCACCAGGGTCGTGCTGCCAGAAAGTTACTTCTCTTCGATGTGCCCTCCCCCCAGCCTGTAATCCTCAAGACAGCTCATAACCCCCTAGACAATGCGTAATCATCATTTCTACTATTACATAAGAATCCTTCCTGACTTTAAACAAACAATGGAACGAAGCGTCGTCGGGAAGGATAAGAAAGCAGATCCATGCTCCCAACTTTTCACCTACAGACTTTTAGAAAGAAAATATAGGCCGGCCATAAATAAACCTGACAGGAAGGGTTGGTGGTGGCAGTTGAGAAGATCTCATTCTGAGGAGGGGAAAATGGGTGTTTTCCGTTTTTTTCCCCCTCCCAGTAGGTGCCACAATAAAACCACCTTGAAATCCCTGAATTTACAGAAAGTGGCTTCATTTCGGGCCCCAAACAGTGGCTCAAACTTTGCTGGGCACTGAAGCATTTCTAATGTTGGAGGCTTTTCCAAGTGGAAGGGGTTTTTTAATTTTATTTTATTTTCCTCCCAGCTCTCAAGTTTTGCTTCTGGGGCCAGTTGAAGAGTGACCTCTCCCCCCTTCCTCTTCCCAGCTTTTGCCTTCCACGCTGAAATTCGCCATCACAACCCCAGAAAGAAAGGGAAGAGGGGGTGCAGTTACCTCCGGAGCAAACTTGATCCTCGGAAAGGCGCTCTCGCTCGCTCTGCGCTTCTTCACCCCTGACCTGCCGTCCCCTTGCAGGAGAAACGGCCAAGCATCCAAATCTGTCACAGCCCAAAAGGAAGGATGAAACTTACTGTGAATGGAGTTTTCTTGCTTCCTCGTCAGCCCAGGCAGATTCCCAGGGTCATAGCAGAGTTTTAAGGTTCCCGATTAATAACTCCAAAAGGAAGGAAGTCGAGGAGCAGAAGAAGCCCCAGCACGGCCGCCCTCCGAACTCATCGCCAGGAGGACGCTGGGCTCCCGGGGCGACCCCTCTCCATCCTCCTCAGCGGCGGTCCCTCCCGACCGGGCATGGCTGGAGTCGCGCCCCCGCCTTGGGATGCACCGAGACCGGCTGGGAGGGAGGCTGCCCGAAGCTCGCCCGGTCCCAGGCAAAGGAGCGGGGGGGGGGAGGAAAGGGAGGCGGGAGCTGAGCGCGCCCGCACCGCCTCCCCCGAAGCGCTCGCGCGCTCCCTGCCCGCCCGCCTCTCGCGGCGCCCTCCGCGCTCCCTTCTCCGCCAGGCGCGCAAGGAGCGCTTCGGGCGGCGCAAGGGCGAGGAGGCAGCGACCCCTGCTGGCTGCC
>JAHTLZ010003542.1:79101569-79116674 GCA_023846285.1 Phrynocephalus versicolor
CCCTTATCCCAGGGGCCCTTTTTTCATATACTGCAGCCCCGTGATATATATAGCGGGACCGCAGTATATGAACTGCGAATGAGCGGGGGACCACTGTATTAGGCATTGCTATCTATGACGCCATATACTGTCCTTTCCCACACCTCAGCCTAATTTTATCTTCACAGCAGAGCATAGCCTGAGCTGTAATATGTAGTCGTCAGCCGGTGAACTTAGAGGTCGTTTGGATGGTTGAAGCTGATGTGCCCCCATCTGAATATTAAATATGATCCTCAGTGTGTCTACTGGTTAGTTCCAAGGTATCTTGCATTACCATGTCACTCATCCACAGCCGCTGGCTGGGGTGATGGAAACCACAGTCCAAAGTATTTGAAGGAGAATGGGAATGACCATTCTAGCGATGACGCAAAAATATCTTTAATGGCCTTTTCTCTTTTTTAGTGCCTACATACCTTTTCATCTATTGCACGGTTTTTCTACAGGTGTAACAACATTCACTGTTTCAAGTTAATATCTCCAAACTCAGCAGCCGTTAACTTGGCCATTGGTTGGTTGGCTGGTTGGTTGGTTTGCCCCCGCACTTGTGTGCTAGTCATGTCCGACTCTAGGGGCAGTGCTCATCTCCGTATTCAAGCCGAAGAGCCAGTGTTGTGCAAGTCCACGGCCACGTGGCTGGCGTGGCTCCTATGGCCTTCATCCGATGCCCTGGGCCATGTCTGGAGCCTGGTCTTCACACCATGTGTGTGTTGTGTCGTTATAGTCGTGACCAACTCTTCGTGACTCCATGTCCATGGAGTTTTCTTGGCAGGAATACTGGAGTGGTTTGTCAGTTCCTACTCCAGGCACCTACAGCACCTGGTATTCCCATCCAGGGCCAACCCTGTTTAGCTTCCAAAATCAGGCAAGATCGGATATAGCACACCATACTGGCCCTTATTCCCTTCTATGCAGGACTTATTATTGCACACAAGACCAGGCAGAACCCTTTGGGGTGCTATGTCTTCTCTTGCGATGACTGGTTTAGCAACAGGACAAAAATTGTTCTCCTGTGGTGTCTACAGCCTGTCCACAAGAATACACAGACTCACAATATAAGAACTTGTTTTCCATCATATCAGTCTTTGATTTGTTTTTCCTCTATTTTATTTTGATGTCTTATCTGGTTGTTTTATTATTTACAACTTCTACTTGATTTTTGTTTTCTTTGTATATCTGGTATATTATAATACTGTATATATCTTTGCTGGTTGATGTTTTCAGAATTTGTTTGTTGTTCACCACCCACTGTGACCTTCGGGTCAGATGGGTGGTATATAAATTGAATAAAACAAACAAACAAGACCAACAAACAAATTTGCGAGTTACTTGGAAGTGGAGTAGCTGCTCCTTCCCTCTCTGGTCTTCTGACCTCTGTCAGCAGAGGCATATCTAGGGGTTGCAGAAGGGTACATCTGCCCCGGGCGCAGCAATCTTGGGGTTTCTGGAGGGGGAGCAGGAGGAGGAAGCCGTGCACCCTCTGTGCTGTCCAGCAGTCCTCCTTTCTCCTAAGGCTCGGTGACGGCACCCTCTCTGCTGCCTCTACCACCACATGCCAGGTGAGTGGTGAAGCAGGCAGGGAGGCAGGAGCGTGGTGGTCACAGTGCCCTCCTCCTCCTCTTCCTCACCTTAGGGTATTTGTACACGAACCCTAAACTCCACCGCAAATGGCTCCCAGTTCCGGAGCTTAAAATTGTTTCCCCACCAGCTCCGGAGTTTACAGAAAATTAAGTGTGGCCATGACCACCTAAGCGCGTCCCAGCGCACTTTTCAGGTACCTGCTCTTGGAGGGTGAAAAATCCCAGATCCGGATGTAAAGGAGTGAGTGCCCGGCTCTCCTCACTTCTGTTTGTTGTTGTTTTTTTGCCTCCCGCCCCTTTAAGAGAAGGAATCATGACGACAACGGGGCTTGGGGAGGCTTGGACCGGCAAACGGAGGTGAGCCTGCATTCTTTTGTCCCCTTTTTTTTCCCTCCCCTCACGCAGACAGGATCAAGGAAGTGCGGAGGGGTGGGGATGCAGGAAGAGAAACGAACCCCCAAGATCTCTGGTCCGAATTTAAGTGGACAGCGGATCTTAGGGGTCGTGTGAAAAGGCCCTTAGTGGGAGATGTGTAAGGCACTATAGTGTTATTAATTACGCATACACAGAGTTTTGGGGTACAATCATCTCTTGTCCAAGGCTGCATCTCTGTGAATTGGTGTCTGTGTCTTTCTCTGTGTGTGTGTCTCTGTGTGTTTTCATGAGTTGTGTGTGTGTGTGTGTGTGTGTGAGAGAGAGAGAGAGTGTGAGTGAGTGCTGTGTGAGCCTGTGTTCTGCCTGGGACCAGAGGTCTGACCTTTATTGATAGCAGTAAAACAATAGGGCAGAGACAGAGGAAAGATGGCCACGTATGCATTCCATCGGTGGGAGGGAAAATGCACCTTACCTGGAGGAACATATTTGGCTTGTTATTGATAAGGACAGGAAGGGGCTTTTGGGTCTGAGCAGATGTGTCCTAATATCCTGTCATTGTCCCCAGGCGCTCCCCCACTTTTTTTAAAAAGGATGTTTTCTTGGCACCTGTACCCATGTTTCCAAATTTCTACTTCTGATGGCACTGGGCCAAGAAATGAAGTTTTTAAAAAATATTTATTGTTGTTGTTGTTGTTTTACAGCAACATCAGTATCAGGAGCACGGTCAGATATATACCCACCACAGTGATTCATGAGATGTTTATCAGATCAGATCATTTCCAATGGGGGGGGGCATTAGGAGATCTTAGCTAAAGTGGTACAGTTCTTGGTGCATCGGCCAGTGGTTTTTGTTTGTTGCTCTGTATATTCCTATAGTTACCTCTATGGCTTCCAGATTAGCAATGTAAGTCTTCATATAACTGCAGTGCCCGCAAGTCACTTGGAGTAACTTTGCCCCAGGGCCCCCTTTCTGCCTTATATCAGGACAGCCCCCCCCCCGTCAGCTCAAGTTATGAGCATCTTGAAACTCAAACCCATTCAGAATGAAGAATGCACCTGAAGCACAGGAAAGCCCAAAGAACGGCATTGCCCCAATCTTCATTCCTGTCCAGAAGTAGAGCTAACTTGATCAAAAAGGCCTTTCAAAGACTCCAAGATGGTCATTATGAGAAGTGCACAAAAGGGGGTGAATGTAGCAGGGAGTTGCCAAGATTCCTGGGTTGGCCCAATGACTGAGTCTCCTGTAAGCTTCACAGAAGGAGCTTCATTCTTATGCCATGGGGCCCAGCAAGCTACTATCAATGTTGATGAAATAAGCTCACCCTGCCACAGCAAGTGAAGACTTGTCTAATCCTCAAAGTGGTGGTCTCTGAATCCCTCCTTCCAATGCACAATGCTTTGGTCAGACCCCATCTGGAGTACTGTGTCCAGTTCTGTGCACCTCGAATTTAAAAGGATGTTGACAACCTCGAGCAGGTACAGAGGAGGGTGACCAGGATGGTTGAAGGTCTGGAAGAAATGTCTTATGAGGAATGGCTTAGGGAACTGGGAATGCTTAGCCTTTCAAAAAGAAGGCTGAGAGGGGATATGATAGCTATGTTTAAATATTTAAAAGGATGTCACATTGAAGGAGGGAACAGGTTTGTTTTCCATGGCTTCCGAGACTAGGGGCAATGGTTTCAAACTGCAGGAAAAGAGATTCCATTCGAACATTAGGAAGAACTTCATGACAGTTAGAGCTGTTCGCCAGTGGAATATGCTGTCACGGAAGGTGGTGGAGTTTCCTTCTTTGGAGGTTTTTAAGCAGAGGCTGGATGGCCATCTGTCAGAAATACTGTGTTGGGGGTTCCTGCATGGCATGCAGTTGGACTGGATGGCTCTTGAGTTCTCTTCCAACTCTATGATTCTATGATTCTATGAATCCTGCTATATAGAGTTGCCACAGGGAAGAGGGCATTGATTTATTTTCAGTTGCACCTGAGGGTATGACAAGAACCAGTGGGTGGAAACTCATCCGAGGGAGAGCCTACCTGGAAATAAGGAGAAATTTCCTGACGGTGAGAGCCATTCAACACTGGAACAGCTTGCCTCCTGATGTTGTGGAGGTTTTCTAGGAAAGACTGGACAGCCATCTGATCGGATTGGTATGAGGTCTCCTGCCTTGGACAGGATGTTGGACTAGAAAACCCCTTAGGTCCCTTCCAATCCTACAATGATTCCATGATTCTATGATGTATTTAGTAATCTAAGGCATACAGACTTCTCAGATTCCTCTTCGGTTCATTTGTTTGTTTGTTTAATAAGACAGCTGTTGCTGTGTAACTTTGTTGGGGGTGCATCTTTGTGCCGACACCACTTAAACAATGACAAACCTCTGCCTATCACATGCCTTGTTTTTCGTCCGGACGTAGCCGATCATTCTTGGCTTTATTGCTTGGAGAAGACTCTGTGGTTTCCCCTTCTATGCCATCCTCAAGAGCGGCAGTAACACTGTGGTAGGAAGGAGGGATAGATTCTAAAGAAGATGTGCAGGACTTTTTGGAGTGTTCAGTGTACTTGTCATTCATGAACGTGGCAATGAGACCATCCTTTTCTGGAGCATCTTCTCTGAGACTATCTCCGTCGCAGGTTTTGTGGCGGTGTAAGAAAGAGGCCTGCTTCATGGAACGCTGGAGCAAATGTCTCCGAAAGGCCCTCTGGATACACGTCGCCGCGATCTCTTCGTGCTTCTGCCTGAGGGTGGTGCTGATGGGCTCGTACGAAGCCTTGGGCGGGTTGGCCGCCATAAACTTTTCCTCCATTTGTAGCTTAAGGCTATCCATCTCCCCAGAGTCGCCCAGCACCCTTAGGGTGAAGGCGAAGAGTATATCCAGGCAGTGTATCCTGTCCCCACTCACCAAGGGAAGATCCATAGCCGTAAGCTCAAGGGTATTGGGCTTTGGGATGCGCAAGGGCTCTGCTAGTGCATTGGCAAAATCGGACAGCTTGGAGCGTGCAATGAACTGGGTGGCGAGTGGGTCGAACTTCTCCCAGACTTCGTAAAACATCTCAAAGTCGTCGTCCCCTAAAGGTTCCGCGCTCTCTTCCGTGGCGACGTTGAAGTTCTCCAGAATGACGGCAATGTACATGTTCACCACGATGAGGAAGGATATGATGATGTAAGTGACAAAGAAGACGATGCCTAAGGCAGGGTTCCCGCAGTTCCCCTTAGAGAAACTCGAAGGGACCCGAAGGCTTGGGTCACAGAACGGTGGGCCCGTGTTCAAAATGGGGCTGAGGAGGCCGTCCCAGCCGGCCGAGGTGGTGATTTCGAAGAGGCAGAGCATGCTGTTGCCAAATGTCTCGAAGTTGAACATGTCGTCAATCCCGTTTTCCCTGGAGACGTAGGCAAAGTTGGCCATGCCAAAAATGGCGTAGATAAACATGACCAGGAACAGCAGGAGGCCAATGTTGAACAAAGCCGGGAGGGACATCATCAAGGCGAAAAGCAGGGTGCGGATTCCTCTGGCGGATCGGATGAGCCTGAGTATCCGCCCTATCCTCACCAAGCGGATCATCCGGAAAAGGGTGGGAGAGAAAAAAACCACAATGCCAGAAAGCACGTTGCCTGAAGACGGGGGAAATTCAGAAATGAAAAACAAAACAAAACAATATTTTATTATTTGGACCCAATGTATTCCTCAGCAAGCCACTGTCCTTCACGGTTCCTTCATGATTTAAAAGTAAAATAATTTCAAGTAGCCTTCCCGCCATTTCCAACAATGTTGTGGGAGCTATCTTTTCCTGACCATTTCAAATTTTAAATTCATATATAATAAATAATATGGTGAACAATTATTTTCAGACATCATCCAGTCATGTTTAAACGCTGGTCAAGGCCCATTTCTTAGGGTTGTTCTAAGGAAGCCTTTCTGAAAGCTCCTTCCTGTGAGGACCCAAAACCTTCCATCTGAGGTACTTCTCTGGTGCCGCTCTTTCCACCTTGGTGGCCATTTTTTCCACCAAGCCACGCAGTCTTATTTCTCTTGACGTATGCTTAATTTCCCCTTCTGCTTAGCTTGATGTCCCTTTGGGCAAAGGAGGTGCTCTGAGCTTTTGGTTTCTCAAACTAAACCTCCACACCTGCTCCCTGACCCCTCTCATAAGATTGTTTTCTGGCCACCAGTCAGGAGGAGGTGGTGGCTTACACAGCTGTATTACTGCTTCATCAGTTCTAGCACAGCTGAAGAAAAGAAGACTGAGGTCATGTGGAAGTTGAGTCACGGCAACTGTACTTCTTTTCTTATAGAAGTTTCAGAGAGGGTAGCTGTGCTGGTCTTTCCAAGAATTGTAGGCAAAAATCAAAGAAAAACAAAACAAACAACACAAAACATGTGGCACCTTAAAGACTAACTTTCATATTTTAATGTAACGTTTCGTGGACATGTCCACTTCTTCAGACATATAGCAGCAGCAGCTATATGTCCATAAAACATTACATTTAAATATGAAAGTTTGTCTTTAAGGTGCCACATGTTTTGTGCCATTTGTTCTGTTTTGTTTTTCTTTCTTTGTGGCCTGCAATTCTTTTCTTGTGACAACAAAAATTTCACTACTCACCCAAGTAGCTTCATTGGTCCAAGGAAGGTTGGTACAAAGCCTCCAATTTACAGTTCACCTTAGTTTCACACCACCCTGGTCTGAATAGGCTCATTAGGTGGAGAGTGCCCTGAATAGGCTTGTTAGGCTGATAATGGTCTGAATAGGCTTGTTAGATTTACAACGGCCTGGTGTGTGTGAAAGTCCCACTTATCTAACCCTTCCCAACACCTATTAAGTAGTTGTTCAAGCCATTGTCCAGTTGCCATGACTCAACTTCCGGATAACTTCACCTGGATGACTGAGAATCTTCACAGACATAAGACTGAGGAGAGCACTCTTCAATAATTGAAAGGCTGCCATACAGAGGAAGGGCATCATCCCAGAGTGAAGGACATGTAATAATGGGCTCAAGTTAGAGGAAGACAGATTTTGGTTGACTATCAGGAACAAAATTTGACTGGTTAGAGCAGTATGATGATGGAACCAGTCACCTCAGGAGGGGGGGCTCTCCAGCACTGTAGGCATTCAAGAGAAAGCTAGACAGCCATCAGATATACTCCAACTTGGATTCCTGCATTAGGCAGGAGGGTGGACTTGATGGCCTTATAGACCCCCTCCAACTCCATTACTCTATGATTCCTTTGTCACAGCCACAGATGGTGTGAGCAGAGGGTCACCGCAAGTAAATATTTTAGAGTGCAATTCCCCCCTCCCAGTTTAGGCTACAAGGTACCATGATTGCAAAGTTGAGTTTCCATAACACTCATAATGGTGCTGTATTCTCAAAGGCTTTCATGGCCAGGATCTGATAGTTGTTGTGAGTTTTTCAGGCTGTGTGGCCATGTTCTGGAAACCTTCCAACTGGAAACCTTCCAACTTCCAGAACACGGCCAAAGAGCCCTCAGAACTCACAACAACTATCATAAATGGTGCACCTATTGACACCACTGATTGCACTAGGAATGAGTCAAAGTGCAGCTTAACTCTGGTTGGCTCACCGGAAACAAGGTAAGGGAACCATCCTACGGCTACTTACCAACGATTGACATGATCACAACAACCAGATCAAAGACGTTCCATCCATTGGTGAAGTAATAGTATCTCAGAGCGACCAGCTTCAGGACACACTCAATAGTGAAGAGGGTGATAAAGAGGATGTTGATTTTGTTAAGAACTGCTGTCTTCTCTTGAGATTGGTCATCTGTCTCTACCATCATAGCAATCATATTAAGGCAAATGAGGATCATGACCACAATATCGAAAACCTGATGAGTTACTAAGTCATAAATGAATCCTTGGTATTTGTTCTGGAAGAAAAAGGGGAGGGCACCATTTGATGTTAAATTAGCACAGTATACAGCAGGCCTGCACAACAGGTAGACTGCGGGCTACTGGTAGCCCACAAAGGGTTCAAAAGTAGCCCGCCAGCCATCAATAAAAAAGTAAGGGGATAAGTTCTCTACCCCTCCCTCCCCCACCCGAAGAACCACCACTGCCCTAGCATTCTGGGTCTCCCAGCCCACTGTCCCAGCTGAGCAGGGCAGTTCAAGGGCAATGGTGCACTAAAATCTGTTCCCTCCAGAACGGATTAATTGATTTTCAATGGATTCTTATGGGAAACCACTTCTCTACTTAGAATTTTTTTTTTTACTTATGAGCATATGCTCAGAATGGATAAAATTCGTAACTAGAGGTTTTAGTGTAGTAGCCCTCAGGTACTTTGGGCCAGAAAAAGTAAAGCTCGGCCTGTTCAAAGTTGAATAGCCCTGGTATACAGTATTGTAAGAGCTAGTGATACTACATGGTCTCTTTCTCTAATAAACTCAGTTAATGACTTCAAATTTTTGGGGGGCGAGGGGGTTTCAACAGTGGGAGACCTCTGAGTTTTAAATACAGAACGGCACCATCCACTGAAGGGAGAGGGCAGATCTTTAAAAGGGTTTGTGGGTCAGGGGGGCACCCCTTCACCTCATAGTTACGCAGTAACCTGCAGACAAAGGCTTGCACTCCAAAACTGAGAACCTTCATTACTGCTGTCTGTCTGATTGTAGCAGAATGCTCAGACAGTTATTTTTAATTTAATTGTTTGACAGTTCATCTGTTACATGAGGGATAATTAATAGGATAAAATCTCCTAACAGACTGACAGCCGTTAAAAGGAAGATAATTGCCATAAGCAATTTAGAAGCTGTTTAGAAAATTGTTCCATACCACCTATGCTTTAGAACAGTCTCACTAAGGCTAACTTAATTAATCCAGAATATAGCCCAATGAGATGCATAAGGGGCAGATCCGTGACTAGGATGGAGGCCCTTGCCTATGTAGTAATATGGATTGTGTCATTGATGTTGTGTGAACATGATCTCTGTGGAGTATCTCCAGCCCTCTTCCACCAGTATTAACATGACTAATCATCCAAAGACTAATGTTCTGTTGCAATTACATTAATTCCAACTTATAGGTTTTACCTGATCCATCATCTCAAACAAAACACATGAATTATCCCATCAATTATTTTAAAAATAAGTTCATGCCTGGTGAGTGATGGGTGGCACTTCCTCCGAGCCCAATATGCTTGGGATTAGAGATGGGCACGAAACGAACAATTTTTCGTTTCTGTTTTCATTTTTTCGTTTCGTTAGCTAACAAAACGACAAATGAATTTTGTCTTTAAAATGAAATGAAACGAACAGAAACACCGGAAATTTTGTCGTGTGTTTCGTTTCCATTACTGCAATATGAGTGAATTGCTTAAAATCCTAAAACAAAATAAAAAAATGAAATAAATGGTAACGAAATGGTAACGAAACAAATGAAAATGAAAATGAATTTTTTGCAAAAATTCACGAAAAACTGAAACGAACCGAAACGGACCCTCCAAACAACAAACGACAAACGAAATGCCATTTTTTTTTATTCGTGCCCATCTCTGCTTGTGATGAACATTCCTTTAGAAGACTTCCACAGGGAGCCCAAACTGGGTAGGCTTCTGGCCTATATTAGATTCCCAGGGCTGGCACTCCAAACAGACTGGACTACATGGTTGACAGAATAGGCGCAAGGTGAGATTGACTCAACTAATCAATCAATATTAGTGGTTGGTAATGGCTACTACATTATTATTTTTATTAACAATTCAATTTATCAAATTGTGCAGTGCCATCCTGTTGCAAATATTTCATCTATATCAGTGGTTCTCAACCTGTGGGTCCCCAGATGTTCCTGGACTGCAACTCCCAGAAGACTTCATCACTAGCTGTGCTGGAAGGGATTTCTGGGAGTTGCAGTTCAGGAACATCTGGGGACCCACAGGTGGAGAACCACTGATCTATATGAACTGTTATAGAGTTTTCTCACCGGTGGTCTTAGGATGGGCTTCTGGGGTTTCTTGGATCCCAGTTTTTTCATAGCATTATAGTATTTTTTCTGTTCTTCTGTCATGAAGATGTCCTCTCCACCTAAGTACAAAAAATAATGTACCTCACATTATTGGGTGCAGGTCATATATTGTTTTACTGAAACCCTCCAAGTTTAACTAAAAAATTGTATTTGAATTTTTTTGTTCTTGGTTTTTGTTTATTCAAAGAAAAAAAACAAAAAGACACAAAAACCAATTTATTATTTATTATTATTAATTGTTGTTGTTTGCTGTTTGGAGCACTCACCACCTCTTGAAGTGATTGGTTCCAATATTGTACTACTCTAACAGCTATGAGGTTTTTCCTGATATTCAGCTGAAAGCTGGATTCTCTTAACTTGAGCCCATTGTTTAATGTCCTGCACTCTGAGGGCGTTTATACACGACCCCTAAACTCCGCCGCAAATGGCTGCAAACTCCGGAGCTTAAAAATGTTTCCCCACCAGCTCCGGAGTTTACAGGCAATTAAGTGCGACCCCGCCCACTTTAGCGCGACCCAACACACTTTTCTTGTACCTTCTCTCTGGAGGTGAAAATTCTTTGATGCGGTACAACGATAGCGAGTGCGGGGCTCTCCTTGCTTCTGTTTGCTGTTTTTTTGGCTCCCACCGCTTTAAGAGCTAATTAGAATGTTGCCCGGGGAAGAGCCGGCAACAGCCGGCAAGAGCGGAGGCAGAACAGAAGGTGAGCCAAGATCTTTTCTTCCGTTGTTTTCTCCCTCTCCTCACGGAACCAAGCAGCCAGGGTGGGAACACAGGAGAGCGACAAGCCCCTAAGATCTCTGGTCCGAATTTAAGGGACCAGCGGATCTTAGGGTTTGTGTAAAAGCGCCCTGAGATGACAGAGAACAGATCCTGGCACTTCTCTGTATGACAGACCTCCAAATATTTGAAAACTGCTATCACCCTCAGTCTTCTTTTCTCAGTCTTTCCTCATAGGTCATGGTTTCCAGTCCCCTGTCATCTTTGTTTCTCTCCTCTGATCTTGTTCCATTTTGCCAACATCCCTCTTGAAGTGTGGTGTCCAGAACTGGACATGGTACTCAAGATGAGGCCTAACCAGCACCGAATAGAGGGGAATTCAAAAGAGGACAGCTCATTGCTAGAGTAAAGAGCATACTTTCCCTCTCTGTTGCTCCCAAATTCGGATCTTCCTTAGTTTCCCTTTCCCTTTCTCTAATTCTAATAATGATATATCAGTGTCAGATTTAATACAAGAGCCCCACCCCATTTGTGGTCACCACAAAAATCCGTAGATTTGTCTGGGAAGATTCTCTGTTATCAAGGTGAGGTTATCTGGAAGATGAGTCATGGTAACTGGACTTCTTTTCTTTCACAAGAAAAGTCTTGTTGTCATTACTCAGCTTCTAGATAAATACACAGATACCTCAGTTTGGTCCATATTTACAAATTCATCTGAGGACAGTGTATATCCCTTTATTTTAGGGAACCAGCTTATGCTACTGGATGTGACAAACCTACACAAAACGGGACATGGTTGTACTTTCCATGAATTCCATGCTGGTCTGTGGAGAAGGAGTCTTCCAGAAATAAGTCAATTCCATCACCACCCAAGAAAGGGCTGAAGAATGAAGAGCTTTATCATGGCAATCTCTTCCACCACCTCTCAGTTTCTTCCCATAGCACAGCACCAGAAAGGTAGAGGAAGAGCCAGACAAAGTAAGAAGTATGAAGGCATGAGGTTGGTAAGTTTTCTCTATGCTTGTAGCCTGAAGAGTGAAAGGTGGTCACCCACCACTTAGATGGGTCTGCTGTCTCCTTCCCCGCAGTCCAGAATGGACCTTCATGAAAGGTTAGCCAATAAGGGGGGAGGAAAAAAAGCAGGCTCACCTCGGCCTGCCATCAGGATTCCTGTCTGTTAAGGGGGGGGGGACCCAACAAAAACAAACAAAAAGCTGAGGAGGACCAGGCATTCAATGCTTTAAAACAGGATTTTACCTCCTCCAGACCAGGTACTTGTAAAATGTGCTGGGGCGCGCTTAAGTGGGCATGGTCATACTTTTTTTTTAAAGTCCGCTGCTGGTGGGAAAACAATTTTATGCTCCGCATCTGCAAGCATTTTGCAGCGGATTTTAGGGGTCGTGTGAAAGCCAGCCAATGACTGGTAAACACACTTTCTAGATACTTATCTTTTTCTTTTGTTGATTAAAATTGTCAATGATGACGCCAACAAAAAGATTTAGAGTGAAGAAAGATCCAAAGATAATAAAAATCACGAAATAGAGGTACATATATTTGTTGTTCTCCCATCTGGGTTGCTCTTCTATCTGCAAAAAAACAGAAAAGCGGAATTGAAAACAAAAGCGGGGATGAAGAGCAGAGAAGCAAATCCAGTAGCCACAACACAGTCTAATATGGCCCTTTAACCTGAATCAACCCTCTCATCTTATTATTTTAAAACCATAGGGCAGAAAATCAACCTGAAGAAAAGAATGAAACCATGACTTACATCTACTGAATCTACTGCTGCATACATTATTTCCATCCAACCTTTGAAAGTGGCCTAGAGAAAAAAGAATCTAATATCAATATAATAGCATATCACCAGGAGTACTGAAGGAGAGCACGGAAATGGAATAGAATCAGTCTGGCTTCTTTATATTCGTTCAGTGGTTGCAATCTACTGGTGAGAGGCAACTAAAATCAGCCCATTGCATCCACTGACCCATCAATTCCCACTGATCCAATGTATCTACTCTAGCTGTGACTTATTACTGGATTTCCACGTGTATAGCAAAAAAAGATAACCACACCAAAATCACTGCATCTGCAGAATAAGGGGTCAGTTAGGTGGGCAGAGGTCCGGCTGTTGAGTGCTTTAGAGGAATGGATTGGTTCACTCTTTTTTTTTCAGTGACCCTACAGTGTAATTGCTAGAATGGCAATTTGCAGTGCCCTCTGAGCACCCCAGCTCACACATTTATGATCCCATCAGGGCCTTTTAGACTGTTGGTCTGCTCTCAGTGTGTGTGGTAGCTGGGAAGAGACTCAAATTAAGTCTGATTGCACTTTGAATGATCAGGATCATGAAGCAGCTTTAATACACAGGATGCTTCAGGATATGAGCAAACATCCCCTGCTCTTCAGCAGAGTGGTAGGGAGAAGGAAATTATTTTTACAAATGCTTCTTCCAGACCAGGCATGTCCAAACTTGGGCCCTCCAGATGTTATGGACAGCAACTCCCACAGTCCTTTGCCATTGGCAATCTAAACTTAGAATTCTGGGAGTTGTGGTCCAAAACATCAGGAGGGCTGAAGATTGGACATGCCTGTTCTAGACCATTGCTGATGTGCTGAATCGCTTAGATATTATTTTTTTAAAAAAAAAAATCTTTCCTTTGTGTGACATTTTGAGACAAAACACAATTGGGTAGTTTCTTGATTGGAACTACACACAAGGGAAAAAATTTAATCTAAGCAATTCAGCACATCAACGATGATCTAGCACTCCTTCACTTCCCCCTACCCAACCCTTCATGAGAAGCAGCGGAAGTAGTCAATTGGCAGTGGGAGGAGCCAAAGAGTCACTTGAGGTCAAAATGCCATTTGGACATGAGAATATAGCATAATTGCACTTTCCCTGCAGTCTCATGTGATCCCCGATTAGACCATATCAATCCACATTGAACAGGCTGTTGTAGACATGCCCTAAGTGTTCAAGTCCCGGGTATCTGCCTTTCTGAAGAGGAAGTAATTAAATGGTAGGTCACTTGGGTCTGCTGGAATGAAAATAAATTCATTTCGTATTCTGCTTAGAATTTCAGCCTCAGTCCCTAGTATTTCCAGTTAAACTGTTTTAAGAAGCAGTACTTGATAACACAATACTATGACATTTTTTGCTTATATATTAGACTAGAAGCAAAAAAAAACAACCCCCAACAACCCAAAAACCATACTGTAAAAAATGTTTCCTCTTTCAGCATTTCTGTTTGCTGTCCTTTTTTAAAAATATAGCTGTACATTTTTGAGAAATGCAAATACCATACAGCAACTTTCACAGAAAAAAGTCACCTTAAAAAACCATGGAAGGGTGACAACAATAGAAATTCTTAATTCTCAGCTCCAAGAATGAAATATGCAAAGGCTTACTCAACACTACACTAATGGATCCTAGAAGTACTGACCTGGAAGACTCTGTGAGGTAACCCAACTAACAATATTACAGCTACAAGCATTATCAATAAAGAAAAAGGGGAGAGAAAGGAATGGCATGACTTTTTCAATCTCTTCTTCCATTCATCCTTTAGGGAAATGCAGTAACTTTTTCAAGGTACTCTCTTGAGGAGGTTACTCTACCATTTGAAGGGTAACCAGAAGTTCCAGTGTTAGGTATTTCCAGACCACAGTACTTGACAGAATGTGTCACTAGAGATGGGCATGACTCAAAAAAATGGTGTTTCGTTTGTCGTTTGGTCGTTTAGGGGTCCGTTTCGGTTCGTTTTCATGAGGTTTTTTGCAAAAAAAAAATTGTTTTTGTTTCATTACGTAACGAAACGAAAATCCGAAAACGAAAACAAAAAATGCTGTTTCGTTACCACTTAGCACAATTCAATGTATTTGCCGTAACGAAAATGAAGCAGTCGACAAAATTTTTCGTGTTTCAGGTCGTTTTGTTTCATTTTGGAGTCAAAATTCATTTTTCGTTTCGTTACGTAACGAAACGCAAAAATGAAAATGAAAAATCACTCGTTTCGTGCCCATCTCTATGTGTCACCCAATGAGAACTGCCCATGACACCTGTTCCTCCCAGGCTAGGCACTTAAGAGCATTTACATGACAAGAGACCAGAACGATAAAACCCAAAACCGGGCCTTTTCTGCAATAGCTCCGTGCCTATGGAATTATCTTCTTGCTGAGATCTCCCTGGCCCCCTCTCAGGACTCTTTAAAAAAATATTTGAAAACTTGGATGTTTTGTCAGGCATTCCCTCAGACCGAGACATGACTCCAGAGCCTACACATTCATAACTACTCTTGCATGCAATCTATCAAATCTGTTTTATTATGATTTTTATGTTTACTATGTTGCTTTGCACAATGATTTGAAGCATAATAATAATAATAATAATAATAATAATAATAATAATAATAATAAT
>JAHTLZ010003542.1:79116684-79143152 GCA_023846285.1 Phrynocephalus versicolor
TGTGTATATACACAGTACACACATACAACAAAATTCAGACACCCAGAGACCAGATTCAACACACACACACACACACACACACACACACACACACACACACAAATCCTCAAACACACATTAAAAAATCCCCTCAACACACACATTAAAAAAATCCCCGAAGACTCCCCCACCCACCCACAGACCTTAAAAACACAAGCATCTACACAACAGGCTAGGTAATACTGTCCAAGTGCTCACTGCATATTGTTTATTTGTGGTTTTATTTTATTGTTAAGGTATAAGTTAATTGTGTAATTATTGTATTATGATGTGTAGATGCTGTAAACCGCTCAGATGCTGGATGCTGGATAGGTGGTATAGAAATCCAGTAAATAAAATAAAATAAATAAGAAAAGGAAAGAGGAGGTAAATTGCATGTTCAAACCTACCACTTGAAGTAGAGCCAGATAACCTATGCCAACATTATCGAAATTCACTTTCTCATTGACCCAGTACAACCGACTGTTATTGTACGTGGCACAGTCTGACATGTTCTTCACAGTGTCACTTGTATTGGCGTCCGGTATCGTCAGGTTGATGCATTTCCCAAACTTCCCGGCAAACAGGCCAACTCCCATGATGCTGAAGATGAGCCAAAAAATGAGGCAGACGAGAAGAACGTTCATGATAGAAGGGATGGCCCCGATCAAGGCATTGACCACCACCTTGGATGGGTAAGAGGTTGTGGGGGCAGGGAAGAATGGAAGGAATTTTAACGGATTGAAATGAACGGGAGTGCAAAGGGAGGAAGAAGAAAAGAAAACATTGAGCAGAAAGATAGTTGGGGGAAAAAATCTGCTGAGCAATTCAACAATCCTCTGTTGATTATCATCTGACGTCCAAATCACTCCAGGTCAAACGCATATGCATATCCCAAAGTGAATCAGAGTCTATTCCAAACTAGCAAATTACACATTTCAGCAACATCACTAAATGGAAGAGCTTTTCTCTCTTTGGCTGAGATCAAGCCATGTTCTTTAAACAGTATAATCTGGGCTCATCCTGAAATAGTCTTATGATCTGTGCTACCTTAACATAGTTGGTTTGAAGGCTGTGGCCTTTTTACTGCATCTGCTGTACCAGCTACACTAAAACTTTGATGTTCTCCATAACAGCCATATGTTATGGAAGTTGATGTTCTCCATAACTACCGTCTATGGACATCGGTTCCATTGATATTGTGTCCATGGGTTCTTGTCCAGGAAATCACAGAAACCTTTGAACCCATTCCCTCTAGGGCTCTGACATTTGGTTCTTCAAAGAAGGAAAAAAGAAAAAAACTAGATAATAAGTTGCCAATTGCACAGACTGTATAGCTTATACTACATACAACCCCATTTGAAGATAGCTGGTCCTATTTCTTATTCCAGATGTGAACATGCATTATTCCACCTTACGGTCTCCAAAGAATACACCGATGTTTCATGCCCTAATCAAACATTTGTGGATTCAGCATATATACCGAATGTTGCAAAGTGCTTTCCATTCATAGGAAAGCACTTTGAACTGCATAATTACAACAGTAAGGAATCATCAGAGGTAATAGAGGGCCTTTTCACACAACCCCTAAGATCCGCTGGCCACTTAAATTCGGACCAGAGATCTTGGGGGTTCGTTGCTCTTCCTGCGTCCCCACCCCTCCGCACTTCCTTGATCCTGTCTGCGTGACGGGAGGGAGGAAAAAAGAGAGGAAAAAATGCAGCCTCACCTCCGTTTGCCGGTCCAAGCCTCCCCGCCCCGTCCTTGTCCTGATTCCTTCTCTTAAAGGGGCGGGAGGCAAAAAACAACAACAAACAGAAGCGAGGAGAGCCGGGCACTCACTCCTTTACATTCGGATCTGGGATTTATCACCCTCCAAGAGCAGGTACCTGAAAAGTGCGCTGGGACGCGCTTAGTTGGGCGTGGCCGCACTTAATGTTCTGTAAACTCCGGAGCTGGTGGGGAAACAATTTTAAGCTCTGGAGCTGGGAGCCATTTGCGGTGGAGTTTAGGGGTCATGTACAAATACCCAGAGTTGAACTGCAACAACCTGGTGCCAAGTTAGTGGATGCCACCTGATAACCTTTTCATGCATGGGGTTGCTTGAATGGTTTCTGAATTGCACACACAGATTACTGAACTCTTTCCCCCATTTGCAGTTAATAATTTACCTTTAAATTGGTAAGGATAAGGTGGTGTGGATATAGATCCTTTAAACCAGTGGTGTCCAAACTTCGGTCCTCCAGATGTTTTGGGCCACAACCCCCACAGTCCTTTGTCATTGGCCATACAGGGTTGGAATTCTGGGGGTTGTGGTCTAAAACATCTGGAGGGCCAAAGTTTGGACACCCCCTGCTTTAAACCCTAACCTAGCAGTCCCCATAAACTTATATTCTCACAATTTTCTTTAAGTACTCTTATGAGATCTGTGAGTGAGAAAGTGTTGTCAACGTTCCAACAGCAAGGTTCTCCTACCTTTAATAAAACCTCTGATCTCCCTTCTGAGAATCAGTGCTCTGTTCCTAATTGCCGCATCCCACAGGCCTCACCCCAGTGGAAGCAACTTAAAAATCAAGACTCGTGAAAGGGCCAATAGTCAATGTGAGCTTTCTTACCCTCATGCCTTCAAATCGTGACAGGGCTCGTAAAGGCCTCAGGGCGCGCAAGGTTCGGAGAGACTTCATGGGACCCATGTCAGATTTCCCAATAAGATTCACTACAAGAGTTATTAAAGAGACCTGAAGAGACAGAAGAATGGGAACATTGGGAATATAAAGCACACAAGTGTGATTTTATGATTTTATCCCCACTATGCGCACATACAGGTTTTTACGGAGAGATATAGACATGGACATAAGCTTAGGTGTACAGCTAATACAATTCAGTGGGAGGAGCTGAAGCCTCAGTGTGACTCCCAGAGAAGAACCAGCCAAGATAAGAACATAAGAACATAAGAAGAGCCCTGCTGGATCAGGCCAAAGGCCCATCTAGTCCAGCTTCCTGTATCTCACAGTGCCCCCCCCCAAATGCCTCTGGGAGTACACGAGACCAGATATCTGTCTCCTGATACCACTCCCCTGTATCTGGCCCTTGAAGTACCCCGGTTTTAAGCCTGGAGATGACACATCTCCATCATGGTTTGTAACCTGTGATGGATTTTTCCTCCAGGAATCTGTCCAATCCCCTTTTGAAGGCATCCAGGCCAGGTGCCATCACCACATCCTGTGGCAGGGAGTTCCATAGACTAACAACACGCTGGGTAAAGAAGTATTTTCTTTTGCCTGTTCTCACTCTCCCAGCCCGCAATTTGAGTGGATATCCCCTAGTTTTGGTATTTTGTGAGAGGGAGAAAAGCATCCCTCTATCCACTTTACTCATGCGCTGCATTATTTTTGTAAGATTACTTGATGTGTATATAGCTAGCTGCTGAGGTTACGTTCTCCACTACCAGTGTGGCTGTATACAAACTGTACAGGCCCGAGTGCCAACGAAGGAGGTAATGATAAACCACTTTGCTTTTCTGAGTATCAAAGCCCTGAGAGGATCAGCATAACTCAGAATCAGATGGAAACTTAATTGTAATTAGTGTATAGGCTGAAATTCATCGGGAGAACATCAGTTGCCATTTGCAGACTTTTAAGACTTCCTCTTTCTGTCCTGTGGTTCACAAGGCTCCCCCAAGACCAGAGGCTTCCTGAGGGAGCTTAGGAAAATCCAGGGTAGGGGAGGAAGGTTTTCATGATCGAAATAGGACTGTAGCTGATGGCATCATCAAGTTTACGTAGATCATTGCTGGATTTCAGCCATAGGTGTATAGATAGGAGGTGGGAAAGTTCCAGAAGCCTGGGCATTTTGTCTGTCTTCCCTGGATGGGTGTAATGGAGCATTTTGAATCTATTTATTAACCAAAATTACAACACAGGCTGTTATACTTTGGGCAGTCTGATGCGTAGTTAGAAAGACAGATTAAAGCACTGAACAGCATGTTAAATAACCTTGTTGCGTATCTCAGAAGACTGCAATTGATTATTTAGGCCAAATTCTTATTGGAGTGACTGACAAAGAAATACTGAAATGTTAGATCAAAACAATTTATGTGTCTGCATTTTTTCAGCTGCTCTGAATCAAAGTATGCAAACTTGATTCAGAGCAGCTACAGAAGGCGGAAGCCAGCATGTTTCACTATAACAGTTCACCGTTTCGGTTTTGTTAGTCACTCTGGTGTTGTGTACACACACATACTCACAAATGAATTCCTAAATCAAATCAAACCCTAAACAGGGGGAGAGTGTTATGTGGATTGTTTGGCTCTGCTAATTTTTAGCATTGGCTTTATTTACCATTTTAATTGGTTTTAGTTACCATTTTAATATTCTTTTTAAATTCTTTTTAAATATTTGTACTGTATACTTACTGTTTTTATCTTTTAAATATTGCCTTTTTAATATCGTAAGCTGTCTGGTGTCTGCTTAAGAAGAAATGTTTGTTTATTTTAAATAAATTAAATACATACATATAAATAAGCATGGGTTTTTCATACAGAAAGGGGTGAAATCTACTCGTGAGTTTGAGGGGGACATGGCAGGGGAGATGCTTGACACTTGATTTCTGTTTATAGCTGGATAGCCACAGCAGCCAGGTACTTCTCTCTCTGTGTGTGTGTTGTGTTGTTACAGTCATGACTGACTCTTCGTGACTCCACGTCCATGGAGTTTTCTTGGCAGGAATACTGGAGTGGCTTGGCAGTTCCTACTCCAGGCACCTACAGCACCTGGTATTCCCTGGTGGTCTCCCATCCAAGTACTAACCAGGGCCAACCCTGCTTAGCTTCCGAGATCAGGCGAGATCGGATGTGCTTAGGGCATCGAGGTGCACCAATCAGGTACTTACATCTACAATAAGGAAATCGAGCCAGCACCAAACATTTGTGAAATATTTGTGCAATCCATAAGCCACCCATTTCAGCAGCATCTCCAGGATAAAGATATAGGTGAACATTTTGTCAGCATAATCCAGCATAATTTTAATGTTTGGCTTTTCATTCAAGTGAATATCTTCAAATGCCTGAAATAAGAAGGTACATCAAAGCAAAAAAAAAAGGCAAAATGTGCTGCTTATATATCACCCCATAACACTTAAGGCATTCTCTATAACGTTTACAATGTAATTATGTAGCCTACACATTGCCTCCACCCCCTCCAGCAAGATGGGTTCTCCGTTTACTGATTTTGGAAGGATGGAAGGCTGACTGAACCTCAGGTGACACTCATGAGCACTTCGCCACAAGGCTGACCATCAAATAAAATGGTTAATTTTTAAAGCCACAAGGCTAACCATCAATTAAAATGGTTAATTTTTAAAACATGCTATCCCCTTCGTTTATTTATTTAGTCAGATATGTTTACATATTTATATATGGCATTTATATCATGCCTTTCAATCAAAAGAGAGTGCTAAGGTGGCTGACAAACTGTTTAAAAACCTAAAAAGGTAAAGCCAGATTTTCCCTAAAATAACTGGATAAACCCATATTAACCAGCCCCGTCATAAAGCCATTGCAATTAATCAAATACATTAGAACACATTTAAACACCATTAAAGGCTGCAAGTATACAGATTAAAAACAGTATAAATATGATAGACTAAAAGAGATTACAAGGGCTGAAATCTTATTATGCACCATATGCCACATAACAATAGGATCCCAGCCATGGTTAATCAGCCTTAAAACCATGGTAGAAACGCCGGGCTGAGCCACAGTTAGGGGAAAGCATGCATGAAAACAAATGCTCCCAGCAATTAATGAGAAGACAGAAGTGAGCTCGCTTAATTTGCCTGGAGTTGCCTGAACTTGTTAATACAGTGATGTTTTTAGGAGACACAAGAAAAGCAGAACCCAGCAAGGTTGGGTAGCTCAGAGAAGCTCGTGATCAGCTCTTTAGGTCAAAACTTTGAACCTGTAATAGTAGCACGTTGGTATTCTCTGGCCTTAGCTTTACACACTGAATTGGAACTACTCTAATGAAGAATGAGCGAATCCCAGTCCTATGAAGACAGTCCGGGAGAATGTCACAGTTTAGAGCTATGAAAAGTCAAAAAGTAACTGAGAAGAAGCAGTAGAGTACATTTCCTCTTTCCATTTAGAGACAAATACTAATGCAAGACCAATTGAGTTCTAAATCAAGACTGAAATGGATCACAATAATCAGCGTGCTCCTGGAATTCTTTTTCCAAATTATTTTTAGAACTACTGTACAATACACAATATTAACAACAACAAAACATGAATTCGTTAAGTTCCTACGCTATTACCCTCCAGAGTACTTAGAACCAAAATGGAATATTTGCAACTGGGAAATATTTTATGACCACCAAGGGCCTTGGCTAAAAAAAAAAAATTCAAGTGTAGGGCACTATTATTATTATATCAAATTATCTCACAGCAGACAAGATAGCTACACTGGATTTTGTATTACAAATCACTTGTCAAATAGCTTAATACCCCACAAAACCAGGTTCTAAGTTGAGAATGATGGAGCAACTGACTGGTTTACAATTGGGAAAGGAGTACGACAAGGCTGTATACTGTCACCTTGCTTATTTAACCTATATGCAGAGTACATTATGCAAAAGGCAGGTCTGGATGAATCACAAGCCAGAATTAAGATTGCAGGAAGAAATATCAACAACCTCAGATACGCAGATGATACTACTCTGATACACGTAGCAGAAAGTGAGGAGGAATTAAAAAACCTCTTAATGAGGGTGAAAGAGGAGAGTGAAAAAAATGGGCTGAAGCTCAACATAAAAAAAACCTAAGATCATGGCCACTGGTCTCATCACCTCCTGGCAAACAGAAAGGGAAGAAATGGAGGCAATGACAGAGTTTATTTTCTTGGGCTCCTTGATCACTGCAGATGGCGACTGCAGTAACGAAATAAAAAGACGCCTGCTGCTTGGGAGGAAAGCAATGGCAAACCTGGGTAGCATCCTAAAGAGCAGACACATCACTTTGCCAACTAAGGTCAGGATAGTCAAAGCTATGGTTTTTCCAGTAGTGATGTATGGAAGTGAGAGCTGGACTATAAAGAAGGCTGATCGCCACAGAATTGATGCTTTTGAGCTGTGGTGCTGGAGGAGAGTCTTGAGAGTCCCCTGGACTGCAAGGGGATCAAACTTATCCATCCTGAAAGAAATCAACCCCGAATGTTCACTGGAAGGACAGATTTTGAAGCTGAGGCTCCAGTGCTTTGGCCACCTCATGAGGAGAGGAGAGTCTTTGGAAAAGTTCCTGATGTTGGGAAAGACTGAAGGCAAGAGGAAAAGGGGACAGCAGAGAATGAGATGGTTGGACGGTGTCATCGATGCAACCAACATGGATTTGACCAAACTCCAGGAGGCATTGGAAGATAGGAAGGCCTGGCGAGCTCTGGTCCATGGGGTCACAATAAGAGTTGGACACGACTGAATGACTAAACAACAACAACCAGATGAGAATGAGAGAATGAGAGATGAAAAGAAGTTATCCAGGGATAAAGCCTTTCAGGATTCAATCTTCTGCCTTTCCTGGGGGTGGAGGATTAACCCATTCCTGAATGGCTCCTTTTGTAGACATAAAGACTGGCATCATAGGCCTGGTGCATGACTAGTAATTTTGGTACCTGGGGCAAAATGGAATAAACAAAACCACACCTCCAAGAAGCACAAAATTTTGCAAGTACAGCTTGTGCTGTATTTCAACTGGTGCTCAACCAGGCATACAAGTCACAACTTATTAACTAGCAGCAATCTGCTGCTGCAGTTTACATCACTGTGCTTTTCTCCAGAATTAGGAGCCAATAAGATCCTGACCAATGATAGTAGAAATATTAGCTGTTAAAACAGAATACATTTTGTGCATTATTTTCATGAGTACAATGACGATATCGCCAACGTGGGCAAAACGCCACTAGTTAAATGCTTCCTTGGGTGATTTTGGGTGGCACACGACTTCGTCACACTGAATAAGAATTGGGAGCTCCCTGAAAATCACCTCTCATCAGCGGCGAAATGTTGCTATTAGAGATGGGCACGAAACGAACAATTTTTCATTTCTGTTTTCATTTTTTCGTTTCATTAGCTAACGAAACGACAAATGAATTTTGTCTTTAAAATGAAACGAAACGAACAGAAACACCGGCAATTTTGTCGTGCATTTCGGTTCCGTTACTGCAATATGAGTGAATTGCTTAAAATCCTAAAAAAAAACTCACAAAAAATTGAAATAAATGGTAACGAAATGGTAACAAAACGAATGAAAACGAAAATGAATTTTTTGCAAAAATTCAGGAAAAACGGAACCGAACCGAAACGGACCCTCCAAACGACAAACGACAAACGAAATGCCATTTTTTGATTCGTGCCCATCTCTAGTTACTATCAGCAATGTCCCCTCCCTCGTGCATTCAGGGCTGTACAACAGGGCTTCTGTCACTGCTCCTTTGTTCTATATGTCATGTATTATAATGCTGAAGGGCCATTTTAAAGCATGGGAATCAGATGCGTTAACATACCAGAGCTCCACTACTCAGCAGAATCATGAATACAATGAAGCTTTCGAACCAGTTGTGTTCCACAATACGGTAACACGTCTTTCTCAGATTCCAACAAATCCTGCCTGGAAATTTTGCAGTATTCACCGAACACCAAGTATAACGGTGGGTCAATCCTGGGGGGGGGGGGGGAACGGTAGACGTTATCGGTGTTGATTAACTTGTACAAGTTCCCCATACAGTAGGACCCCAGCATCCGCTGGGGATTGGTTCCAAGCCTTCCCGTGGATAATGAAAACCGTGGGTAAGAGAGAACGCCAAAATGTCCCCAAAACTGCTGCTTTGTGATAGTAACCTGCTTTACAGCTGCTGTTTTGCAACAGTAGCTTGCTTTACAGCTGCTGTTTTATGACAGTAGCTTGCTTTACAGCTGCTCTTTGTGACAGTAGCTTGCTTTGAGGCTGCTGAATTATTTATTTATTTATCCTCTGCCAACCGTGGATAACTGAATCAGTGGATACGGGGGTCCTACTGTATTTGTAAGGTAGTACCAAAACCGGAAGCATACCCCTGAATGCTTTATGACACCATATCACTTTATAGTTACAGTATAAACCATAATCATGCATTAGAAGAAACACAGATTGGCCCATGCTAGTGACAGCCCTAGGATCCCAAAATAATGTAGAAACCTTACTTCTTGGGAAGCAATCGTCCGGCTCCATCTGATCCTCAGCAAATTCAGGAATGTGCTTCAGGAATTCATCCGGGTCTTGTATGTCCACTGTGCTGCCTTCTGAAGAGCTGCTGGTATCAACCTTCAAAAGGAGATAATGCTGGGCTTTCTTTCAGGTACCATGAAGCTAGACCACATGCATCTAATGCAGGCAATTCCATTTGGACGAGATAGCTGCACTTCTAAATTTCAGAACTGGGTTTTCTTATCAAATGAGAGATACCAAGGCTCTCAGATCACCATCATTAAATGTTAGGGATGTGCTGAATGACACATTACAGAGAATGGCATATGTAACTGTCTTATTTCCATGTGGGCTCGATTCAAAATGATGGTTATTCCCCATAAGGCCGTATATGGATTAGATAGATAGATAGATAGATAGATAGATAGATAGATAGATAGATAGATAGATAGATAGGAAGGAAGGAAGGAAGGAAGGAAGGAAGGAAGGAAGGACAGAATAGATAGATAGATAGATAGATAGATAGATAGATAGATAGATAGATAGATAGATAGATAGATAGATAGATAGATAGATAGATAGATAGATAGATAGATAGATTGATCAGGCTTTCTGTAAGTTGAGTCCATTGTTCGATCATGTCCTGCACTCTAGGGTGACCAAGAACAGATGCTGCCCTTCCTCTATATGACACCTTTCAAGTGTTTGAAAAGTGCTCTCCTATTTCCTCTCTGTCTTCTTTTTTCAAAGTTAAACCTGCCCAATTCTTTCAGTCTTTACTGATAGGTCTGATTTCCAGCTGGGATTGTTATTTGTCCAGTGGCATTTTGGTGCTGATGGCCACCAGTTCTGTGTCTATGACTCCATGTAGCTCAAATGGACTGCCTGTGTGGGAGGTTGGTGGCCCCGTATCACAGATGCTTGATATGTGGAGCAAATGAACCAGGTGGTACCTTCCACCTTGACAGTTTGGCGGTTCTAGATTGCTGTTGCAATCTAACTCTCTAAGTTTGGTGGTGATCACTCGCAATTTTTTTTCTTTTGTATTGGTGGGCGCCTCTTACCTCTTTTTGTCCTGGCGATGGCGATCCAGCTTTCCACTGCACACTAAACTCCCCAAGAGAGCTGGTTTCAGATGCTCGTTTCCATGTGTCAGAGTTCTTGATGCGTTCTCCTCTCAGTCGCAGCTGGTTTTTCTGCTGGGAGTTACGTCACACCAGTTGGCACTTAACAATTATGTCACCGTTCATTTTTGTTCAAATAAACTCTTTCCCCCCACCATTGAAAACTGAAACTGTTGGGATGAAAAGGATGTATGTGGTTGATGGCTGTCAGTATTGTAAAACAGCTTGACAGTTAGTAGCACCGGAGAGACCATGACACAGGGAAAAAGAAGTTTAACAAAGCCCCATAGCACAGTGGTTCAACTTCCGTACTTCAGACAGAGTTTGATCCTAGACTCAGGAAGTCAGCTTAAGGGTTCACTCAGCCTTCCATCCTTCTGAGGTCAGTAAAATGAGGACCCAGCCTACTGAGGGGGCAAGTTGCTGATTGCACAATTATGTTCTAAACCAGCCAGAGAGTGCTACTGGTGACATATAAGCTGAAAAAAACCCAAGAACAGCTCTTGCCCTATGCCAATATCCCAGTGGATTCAATTGTGTCATTTCATAACTCCAAAAACAAAACGTCCCTGTCCTTCATGTTATGGGGCTGACCATATCCCAGAAGGAGCACATGTCAGAAGAGGGGCCATGATCGGAATTAATGATATCCACAGTGATGCTGATGCTTCCTGACACTATCATTCAGAGCTCTTCAGGCTGGAAACCAAAAGAGGTTTCTTTCTCCCTTTGTTCAGTCATGAAGCTGTGAAGATCATGAATGCAACTGGGACCACAGTGCCCCAGGAACCTAGAAGTTAGTCAGCTATAAGTAACTTGGTGACTATTCACATAGATGCATTGGGGATTTCACTGTTGTTTTATTGCGATGACAGTCACAGAGAAATGCTGGCAGGCATTTTGTTTAGAATCATAGAATCATAGAGTTGGAAGAGACCTTAGGGGATTTGTAGTCCAACATCCTGCCCAAGGCAGGAGACCTCATACCAATCCGATCAGATGGCTGTCCAGTCTTTTCTAGAAAACCTCCACAACATCGGGAGGCAAGCTGTTCCAGTGTTGAATGGCTTTCACCGTCATGAAATTTCTCCTTATTTCCAGGTAGGCTCTCCCTCAGATGAGTTTCCACCTACTGGTCCTTGTCATACCCTCAGGTGCAACTGAGAATAAATCAATGCCCTCTTCCCTGTGGCAACACTATATAGCATGATTCATAGAATCATAGAATCCTAGAGTTGGAAGAGACCTCAAGGGCCATCCAGTCCAACCCCCTGCCATGCAGGAACCCCCAACACAGTATTTCTGACAGATGGCCATCCAGCCTCTGCTGAAAAACCTCCACAGAAGGAGACTCCACCACCCTCCGTGGCAGCATATTCCACTGCTAAACAGCTCTAACCATCATGAAGCTCTTCCTAATGTTTTTGAAGGTATCCAGGCCTTTTTCTAATAACAGAACAAGCATTTCATTTCATTTGGCCGTCCAGCCATATCATTTTCTGGCAAAAGGGTGGGGCAGTAGAACAGATAACTAAGAACGCATCAGTGTATCTATACACTCTTTTGTTTGGAGTCATGTTAACATTTCTCAGTCTTCGTCTGATCGTATCTCGGGATTAGAGATGGGCACGACTCAGAAAAAAATTTCATTTTCGTTTTCGTTTTCGTTTTCAGCTAGGGTCCGTTTCGGTTCGTTTCCGTTTTCGTGAGCTAATTTCAAAATTTTTCATTTTCATTTCGTTACGTAACGAAAATGAAAAAACGAAAACGAAAATGAAAAATTTTTCGTTTCTTCCCATTTAGCTCCATTATGTGTTTTTCCAGTAACGAAAAATGAAAATTGGCTCGAAATTAGTCGTTTCGTTTCCGTTTTCGGTCCATTTTTGAACCGTTTTTTGTTTTCGTTTCGTTACGTAACGAAAATGAAAAAACGAAAACAAAAACAAAAATTGCGCTAAGTTGTGCCCATCTCTACTCGGGATATCTCCTTACCTGTTTGGTCTGCCCTATCTCCACGACAGGAATCTGCTTCTCACGGCCACTTTCGGAGCCCTCACTATCTGACTCGCCATCAGCAATGGGAACACAGACAAACACAGTAGGATTCGTAATATAATCGTCCAGGATATTCACTGAGCTTTCCTCCCCAAGCTTCCGTTTCTCTTCGTGGCCGTAGCTTTCTTTGGGATTTGGGCCGCCTTGTTTAGCTTCCGAACCGTTTTTCTCAAGGTCACATTTCATTTTCTTCGGGGCTGTTTTTTTCTTGTATCCCAAAGCTTGGAAGCAAAAAGCCAGCAGCCTCTCTTTCGCTCCATGGAGGCCTCGGTGTATCCGGGCACAGGCAATCCTGAGGTTGTTTGCATCCCTGTCGTCTTCTGGGAGCTGGGTGAGGTTGTCGGCGCTGAATGAGTTCAGCAGCAGGGCAATGAATAGATTGAGAACCTCAAAGCAACGGAAAAAGCACACGTTTGGTCAACATTGTTAACATTATTGTTTTCTTTTATTGAGAAATGCTCAATACTAGTGTTTGTGTGTGGCACACAGCCAAGTAAAGGTAAAGGTCCCCCCTGCACTTCCACACTAATCGTGTCTGACTCTCTGTTCATCTCCATCTTTTTAGCCAAAGAGCCAGTGTTGTGCAAGTCCGTGGCCATGTGGCCGGCGTGGTGGTACCTATTTATCTACTTGGATTTACATGCTTTCGATCTGCTAGGTTGGCAGGAGCTGGGGTTAACAGCAGAAGCTTACTCTGCTGCGTGGCACCCGGGATTCGAACCACTGAGCTCAACTTTGCAGCTGACAAATTTCAGCGCTCTAGCCTGCTGAGCCACCACACTCATGGCATGCAGTAGCACCTACCAATAGAACAGATGTTTCTTTATATTATATTATATTATATTATATTATATTATATTATATTATATTATATTATATTATATTATATTATATTATATTAATTCATTCATTCATTTAGATTTGTCACCACCCATCTCTCCTTGGGGAACTCTGAGCAATTTACAATATAAAAAAAGATATTAAAAAATCTAAAAACCATCTAATACTAACAATATACATATCAACGATTACCAAAAGTGAGAATCTATGATGTTACCCTTTAACATGATGGACAGTTGCCTTCCACAGAAGAACTGTCATAACTCAGGTTGTCATCTACTGCATGGAAGAAGGAGGGGAGGTAAGCAAGCCAGCTGTGTGAGCTGCTTACGTGCCATTTCTTTCTTTTTTTTTCATGTTCTTCATTGCCCACAAGCAAGCCACTTTATTTTCCCCGGATGCTGCTACTAAGAGAGATGCATCTCCGAGATCACTTTGTTTTTTCCCTACGGATCTCCTTGTTGTTCCAGCCAGTTCAATGTTCTATGCCAGGCATGTTCAAAGTCCTGCCCGGGGGCCGAATGTGGCCCGTTTTCAAATTTTGAGCAGCCCGCAGCCTCTTCTCCCTGCCGGCTCAGCCTGTCATGCATCCCTGCCAACGGGCCCCTCCCCATTCCAGGTGGAGATGTCAGCTTGCAGTTTTACGGTTTCCCTACCCTCCCTGCCCTCCGTCTGTCCCCCCCGGCCACCTGCCGCTCAGCCTACCTACCCCGGCTCCATTGGTGCAGCGTAAAGTCCAGCCCGGGGGCCAAATGCCGCTGAATGGTCGGCCCCCACACATTTTCACCTCAACAAATCTGGCCCTCCTTGCAAAAAGTTTGGACACCCCTGTTCTAGGCTGTCTGCTTCTTCCATGGGGGTGGACTGCAACCAGAAACCAACTGAGCATGGACTGTCAACCTCAAATTTTCTTATTCAGCCAGCACATATGAAGTAGAGATGGGCACAAAATGAACAATTTTTCATTTCCGTTTTTGTTTTTTCATTTCGTTATGCAATGAAACGACAAACGAATTTTTTCTCCAAAATGAAACGAAACGAACAGAAACACCGGAAATTTTGTCGTGCGTTTTGTTTTCGTTACGGCAATACAGTTGAATTGCTTTTTAAAAATCACAAAAATTACAAAAAATGGAAATAAAGGGTAACAAAACGGTAACAAAACGAACGAAAATGAATTTTTTGCAAAAATTTGCGAAAAACGGAAACAAACCGAAACGGACCCCCTAAACAACAAATGACAAACGAAACACCTTTTTTTTTAATTCGTGCCCATCTCTAATATGAAATATACATTGCCTTTGCATCAACTCATTTTACAGATAGCAGTGTGGAACACAATCGTGGATGTCATGGGTGGCAGGTGTGATTGCCACAACCGTAATACAACGGGCAACATCTTTTACTTGTAGAACCAGTCTTGAGGATGATGTGACAGGCTTCAATGAATACATTTCAAGGGCAAAGAAAGAACAGGTCAGACGACCTCGGCCATTCTTTAAATTTCGCATTTATTTTCACCCGTATTCATTCTTCCTAAGTGGTTTGAAAACGTATGTGGGATGAACACATTTTTGGTAAAACATAGATGCATGTATAAGAATAGGCATGAATTGTATAAAGTAAGAAATAGGAAATATGGCCAGATCAAGCTCCTTGAAATTCCTGGTTAGACGCCTAGAATAGCTTTTATTTCCTCTTCTATACTTATTCTGATGATATTTCTTTTCATTCCCTAATGGCTTGAAATATAGCACAATAATCAAGAAGACCAGGACATGATTTCTGAAATCTTGTCATCCCACCTCCATGCATCATTTTATGTTCTAATAATACTCCACCATTAGGCTACTTTCAAAACCACAAGAACATAAGAGGAGCCCTGCTGGATCAGGCCAAAGGCCCATCTAGTCCAGCTTCTTGTATCTCACATTGTGGCCCCACCAGATGCATCTTGGAGCGCATGAGACTAGATATCTGTCTTCTTATACCACTCCCCTGCATCTGGTCCTTGAAGTACCCTGGTTTTAAGCTTGGAGATTAAACATCTCCATCATGGTTAGTAACCCGAGATGGACTTATTTCTCCAGTTCTTTAATAGCAAAACACACACTGACTGCTTTTACACGGCCCCTAAGATCCGCTGGCCACTTAAATTCGGACCAGAGATCTTGGGGGTTTGTCGCTCTTCCTGTGTTCCCACCCCTCTGCACTCCATTGTTCCCGTCTGCGTGAGGGGAGGGAGAAAAAAAGGGAAAGAAAAATGCAGGCTCACCTCTGTCTGCCAGGTTGCAGCCCTGGAAGCAAGCATTCCAGTCTCTTAAGGTCTCTTAAAGGGGCGGGGGGCAAAAAACAAACAAACACAAGGCGAGGAGAGCCCGGCACTCACTGCTTTACATCCGCATCAGAAAATTTTCACCTTAGGAGACCAGGTAGTTGGAAAATGCGCTGGGACGCGCTTAGGTGGGCGTGGTCGCACTTAATTTTCTTTAAAGTCCGGAGCTGGTGGGAAAACAATTTTAAGCTTCGCATCTGGGAGCCCTTTGCCTCGGATTTTAGGGGTCGTGTAAAAGCGCCCACTGTTTCCAATGGGGGAAAATATCAACATGTATCTGAAAACTCACCACGAGGTTCCCGATCACCATGACGAGCAAGAAGACAAGCAGGCACATGGATCGGTCTGCGACCACCATGCAATCCCACATGGTCTCAATCCATTCTCCACATAGAATCCGGAAAATAATCAGGAAGGAATGGAAAAAATCCCACATGTGCCACCGTGGCCTGCAGTGTTGGCCTATTTCACAGCGGCGAGAGGAGTAGCTTTGCCCAAAGAGCTGCATTCCAAATACGGCAAAGATAAACACGATAATGGCCAAAACAAGGGTGAGGTTGCCAAGAGCACCTACTGAGTTTAGAATTATTTTAATAAGAGTATTTAAGGTTGGCCAGGACTTCGCCAATTTGAAGACTCGCATCTGGAAGAAAAGGATTACTGCATTAGTTAACAGAGACATCAGGTTGTGCATTAGTTAACAGAGACATCAGGTTGTACTGTCAATTTCTGTATTTATCATCAGTTATTTACAAATAGGATCCATTCAGTTGTTCAGCTTCATAGAATCATAGAATCGTAGATTTGGAAGATACCTCAAGGGCATTCCAGTCCAACCCCCTGCCATGCGGGAACACCATCACAGGATGCCCGACAGATGGCCATCCAGTCTCTGCTTAAAAACCTCCAAAGAATGAGATTCCACCACCCTCCATGGCAACATATTCCACTGCTGAACAACTCTAACCATCAGGAAGTTGTTCTTGTTTAAATTGAACTTCTTTTCCTGTAATTTGAAACCATGGCCCCGACTCCTAGTCCCATCTTTTCTATTCACTCTTGAACAGGGAACTGCAGTCAGATGTAATGGGAAATAATCTTTATCAAAACTTCCAGTACCCTCTTTCTCCTCTCTCATGGCAGGAAGAAAGAGAAAACTTCTAATTCTGTTTTTGATTAATCACAGTTCCACGTACATCTGAACCCTAAACTTTGAGTAACCTAATCTATGGGTTTAATAAACCACAGGCAGAAGTTGACTAGTCTCAAATGAACAATGATTATTTATTTATTTATTTATTTGTGTACCACACCGATTTCCCAAAAGGGAACTCTGGTCGGTTCACATAACATAACATAACATAAGAAATTTAAGGAAAATAATAAAATAACCCAAAAAAACCCAACCAAAAACACAGCAACAAACAAGTACAGTGAACCTTCATACAACAAACAGTTTGTATAACATAAAATCTGTACAACATAAAAAATTTCAGAGATGGGGAAATTTTTTTAACATAATTGCCTATGGGGCGAATCCATGCAACATAAAATGGTTGCGATTAGGGATTACTCTGTTTTCAATGCATTCCTATGGGAAATTTGTATAAAGGAAAATTTGCTTAACATAATTTCATTTGGCACGAATTAATTCCTTTTTACAAGGTACCACTGTAATTGGCAGGGGGCAGAAAACAACTGATAACAAATACAAACAGCAGAGACGGGGGGATACACACCCTAGCAATTGCCAAAGGCATCCCTAAACAGCCAGGTTGGTTGGTTGGTTGGTTGGTTGGTTGGTTGGTTGGTTGGTTGGTTTATACCACCCATCTAGCTATTGGGCTACTCAGTTGGCTTCAAATAAAACATCAACCCCCATTTAATCAGAAGGGAATGGAAAAGTTCTCCCTCAAGGTGAAGCCAAAGGGAGAGATAACCTGCCGAAGTTCACTGCCATCACAGTAAACTATGATTGATTTGTGACATCCAAACACAGCCATCCGGTTGGCCTGGCCTAATGCTTTTTGAGCTGGCTAGATGCAGTAGCTCTCTGGGGCTTCTGCTGAGTGTGATTCTTTTCAAGGTTGAGGTGGATGCCAACTGAATTTGCCCAACCATCCTTGCACATCATACAACGCTGCTGGCGAGCTATAGGCAGAACGTCCCATTTCCTCTCAGAATGGAAAATAAGGCCAAGAAAATGGTTCTGACAGATTTCTGCACTGGCACTGAAGAATTTTAGAGGTGCACTCCTCAAAAGAGCAGCCATTAGGAGTAGAGAAATTGCCTTGCACGGACAAGTACAAGCTGCTTGAGGCCTACATGACCAAGATGGAGTCAGAGGGACCTGCTAGACCTGCATAAACCTCATTGAATCACAAAAATGGGTGTCTCTTTCAAGTGAAATGGGATAAAAGGTGGTAATGGACAAGTGCTTATAGGAGCCTTGAGGCCCAGTGGTTAGACTGCTGTACAGCAGCCAAAACGGTTGACTAGGCCTTCCATCCTTCTGTGATGGATGAAATGAGTGCCCAGTAGCCTTCATAATTATATTGTAAACCACCCAGAGAGTGCTTTAAGCCAGGCACATCCAAACTTCAGCCTTCCAGATGTTTTGGACCACAACTCCCACAGTCCTTTGCCATTGGAAATACAGGCTTGGAATTCTGGGGGTTGTGGTCCAAAACATCAGGAGGGCTGAAGTTTGGACATGCCTGCTTTAAGTTTTACAGTTTGGTATATATGCAGCACACTTTGCTTTTGCTTTCAACCCCTTGCCGAGACGTGAATGGTCCAGAGATCCCTGGAGAAGTAGATACTTCAGTCTCCCTTGTCTAAAAGTAACTCACCTGACAAAATCAAAGAAAAAAAGCAAAGTGTACGGCTTATATATTGCCCCATAGTGCTTAAAGCATTCTCTGGGTGTTTTACTAGAGTAATTATACAGGCTGCACATTGCCCTCCCCACAGCAAACAGGGTACTCATTTTACCGACCTCAGAAGGATGGAAGACTGAGTGACCCTTGAGCCTCCTACCTGGGATCGAACCCCAGGCAGTGAGCACAGTTACAGCTGCAGTACAGCATTTTAACCACTGTGCCTCGAGGTTCCGTAACAAGGCACCCATTCTATCGTAAGGTTTTGTAAATGAGTAGGAGATAACCCTGTACATGACACAGAGTAAATGGGAAATTTTGTCTCATATTTTCCTTGAAAAGATATACAAATAATTGATTCCTTACCAGCCTCAAGGTCCGTAAAACGGTGAAGTTTCCTTTCTTGGTTTTTTTCCCCTTGCCATCTTCTTTGGTCTCACTGGCCATGCTGAGCTCAATTATGCTTATAAAGACAATTATACTGTCAAAGATATTGGGACCTTGCTGAAAATAGTTATAGGGGTCCATTGCAATGATTTTCAGGATCACTTCTGCTGTAAATATCCCCGTGAAAATCTACAAAACCAAAACGACGACACTATCAGATTTCAGCTCTGCCACAGAATGGCCTTGTTGATGGCAAGGCTTATTATAGTTACTTATTTTTTCTCAATAACAACCACACAGGCATTAAATAAAAGGGACGCCCCCCCTTTTTTGTTTGTTTCAAAACTTTGCAGGCATTGTACGACAGATCTTGGCTATTTTTGAAGTCTCTCTCCACATTGAGTTGGCAAACACTTTCAAATCCAGGAGGCATTTCAACAAGGTTTCCTTTTATCTTTGCAGATGTGCTTGTGTGTGTGTGTGTGTGTCTGTCTGTCTGTCTGCCTTCAGCCCTTTCCTGGGTCGTGACAGGATTGACCTGTTTCTGGAAGACTCCTTCTCCACAGACCAGCATGGAATTCACGGAAAGCACAACAATGTCCCATCTTGTGTACATTTGTCACATCCAGTTGCATAAGCTGGTTTGCTAAAATATAGGAATATAGGGATGTGGTGGTTCAGCAGACTAGAGCTCTGAAATGGTCGGCTGCAAAGTCGGCAGCTGAGTGGTTCAAATCCGGGGTGTCACATGGTGGAGCGAGCTCCCGCTGCTAACCCCAGCTCCTGCCAACCTAGCAGTTAGAAAGCATGTAAATGCAAGTAGATAAATAGGTACTTCTGTAAAAAAAGTGGGAAGGCAAACAGTGTTCCATGCAGCCACGCAAGCCACGTGGCCACGGACATGCACAAGACTGGCTCTTTGGCTTGAAAACAGGGATGAGCACTGCCCCTAAAGTCAGACATGACTAGCATGCCTGTGCGGTGGGGGGAACCTTTACCTTTACACTGTCTTCAGTGTAAATATGCAAATATGGACTAAATAGAGGTACTGTGTATTTATCCAGAAGTTGAGTCACATGAAAGAAAAGACGTCCAGTCGCCATGACTCAACTTCTGAATAGAGATGGGCACGACTCAGAAAAAAATTTTCGTTTTAGTTTTCGTTTTTGGCTAGGGTCCGTTTCGTTTCGTTTCCGTTTTCGTGAGCTAATTTCAAAATTTTTCGTTTTCGTTTCGTTACGTAACGAAAACGAAAAAACGAAAACAAAAACGAAAATTTTTTCGTTTCTCCCCATTTAGCTCCATTATGTGTTTTTCCAGTAACGAAAAATGAAAATTGGCTCAAAATTAGTCATTTCGTTTCCATTTTCGGTCCATTTTTGAACCGTTTTTCGTTTTCATTTCGTTACGTAATGAAAATGAAAAAACGAAAACGAAAACGAAAATACCGCTAAGTCGTGCCCATCTCTACTTCTGAATAACCTCACCTGGAGGACAGAGAATCTCCACAAACAAACATTTCGCATATCAGAATTCACTCACCATGTTTCCTATCGAAAGCATGAAGTCAAACTGAGGAGTCATTTTGTAGTGTTCCAAAGCCATGAACAGAGTGTTGACCACAATGCAAAGTGTGATGATGAGGTCAGTAAACGGATCCATGACAATGAGGCTCACTTTCTGTTTAATTTTTGACCACAACGGGCAACATTCCCACACAAGATACTTAAGTGCTAGTTTCCTCAAGAACGGAGGGCATTTTCGGTTCGATTCTTCAAGTTCTAAAGAAGGCACAAAAGAAAGAAGCTGCCTCTCAAAAAATCAAAAGAAACTGAAGACTTTTGTAGTAACATCTCAGTCCACCAGCATACTACTGCCCTGCCCACCACAGATGTGTAAAATTTCTGAAAATTTTGGCGATTTTAGTTAGTTTTTTTTCCCTCCCGCCATCGTCATCATTTTCAGATTTTGACTGCCTACTAAGGTGTGTCTAATTTTAATTTGCTAGGATTTGTCCCTCCGCATGCTGGGATGCAGGAGGTTTTTACATGTTATGTTGTTTTATTGTTTTATGCTGATTTTGCTTTATATTTGATGTATTCTATTGTTGTTGATTTGGCATTTATTGCTCTTGTTAGCCGCTTAGAGTACTACACGTAGTAGATAAGCGGGATATAAATAAATAAATAAATAAATAAATAAATAAATAAATAAATGAGCTTGGAAAAAAACACGTTTCTTTCCATTTTCAGGAGGGAATGATAATTTTTGACTACCACATTAATACCCCCCACTTTTCCAGCTTGAAAGTCATTCTGTTACTTTAGGAACATAAAATATGACTACGGACAATTTGACTTTGCAAATTTGTTGCTCTGTATTTTCTTCCAGTGCTTTGAAGCCTAGTGAAGAGGGCAGAACAGAACCAAACATACCCACTCACATGCAAAAACAAAAGTGAAACCTTTTCCTTGTTCTTCTTTCTGACAATAACAGCACCTGCTAAAAGAAGAAATATACAGTGGTACCTCTACTTACAAGTTTAATCCATTCCGAATGCATGTTCATAAGTCGAACAACTCGTAAGTATTGCAGACGAATCCAAAACATAATCAATCAATCAATTGAAAAAAATAAATTAAAAAAATTGTAAGCAGAGGAGATCACATCTAAAATTTGTAAGGCAGCAGTTAAAACACCAATGGTTTTCCGCTCTTAGGTCAAACTGCTCCTAAGTAGAGCCGCTCGTAAGTAGAGGTACCACTGCATCTTGTTCTTGCGTTGGAGAGTTCATTTCGTAACCTAGGACTTGCTTGTCCTCAGTGCATAGAATTTAGAAGAATCTGATACGATGCATATTTTTTAGAAATAATTTGGAAAATATTTGAACACCCGGTCTTAAAATATTTTTTTCACCATGTTAAAATAAAACGTCCTAGAATCATTTTCTCTTTTTCTTTTTTCAATTTTTCCAATTTTTAGGGGGGAAAACAAAAAGGCTTCAGGGAAAAAAATGGAAAAAACCTTGGTTTTTTCTTTTATTGTTCCAGTTTTTTTCCCAGGCCTTCACCAATCTACCCATCAGTATACAATAAGAAAATTCTTGTACCCTCCAGCACACTGGTGATGATGCTGACTGCACTTGGTGCCCTCTGTCTTTGAAGGGGATGATTATAATACTCCGCTGACAGATGCTGATTTTGGAAAATCATCTTGGTGTCATCATAGGAAGGAGTCTGCGTAGAGATGCAAACAAGAGCAAGCCTGGTTATGGAATGGTTTTAGAATGTGCTCTCTGACAGGAATAGACAAGGGTAGTAAGAGTGCAACAATATGATCAGGCAAGTCAGGCTGGAACGCTCATCCTTTTCCTACAGCAAAAACAGATACCTCATTCTTCCCCTGTGCAGATAAAGAGTGGGGGTGGGTGGGGGAGGTGAAAGATGTCGGCTTGAGAAATTTAGGTCTTTGATTCAGTTGACCCTTGAGAAGACAAATAGGAACTCCACATTCTTCAAGATACCAGGGGTTCTGAATTATGTGTTCTTATCAGTGATCAAAACTCTATTCTGCTCTGGAGAGACCCCACCTGGAGTACAGTGTCCAACACCTCAATTTAAAAAGGATGTTGACAACCTTGAATGAGTCCTGAGGAGGGTGGCCAGGATGGTTAAATGTCTGGACGAAACGTGTTATGAGGAACGGCTTAGGGAGCTGGAAATGTTTAGCCTTACAAAAAGAAGGCTGATTGGGGATATGAGAGCCATGTTTAAATATCTGAAAGAATGTCACATTAAAGAAGGGACTGGTTTGTTTTCCATGGCTTCAGAGGATGCGGGGCAATGGTCTCAAACTACAGGAAAAGAGATTCAATTTGAACATCAGGAAGGACTTCCTGATGGTTAGATCTGTTTGGCAGTGGGAGATGCTGCCACAAAGGAGGGTGGTGGAGTCTCCTTCTTTGGAGGTGTTTAAGCAGAGGCTGGATGGCCATCTGTCAGAAATACTATGATAGGGGTTCCTGCATGGCAGGGAGTTGGACTGGATGGCCCTTGAGGTCTCTTCCAACTCTATGATTCTATGATTCTATGAATACAATCATAGAATCAAAGAGTTGGAATAGACCTCAAGGGCCTTCCAGTCCAACCCCCAACCATGCTTAGGTCCTGTCTGTAGCCACTAACTCAATGATTCCAAGGAAGAACACCAGATGATAATGGTACCCAATGTTGCTCAGAATCATTGGATGTTAAGAAGCGAGGTTCTGTGTGCTTGATATGTGCATGGGCTTGTGTAGAGTCCAGAGATGGTTTCATGTGGGGACCTTCAGTGGTGTAGCTGGGTGAGCAAACAGGGGAACATCTGTCCCCGGGCACAGCATCCGGGGACACCACGTTCAGCGTCAGACAGCTTCCCTCCCAGGAGTCATGGGAAGGCACATCATGGGCGATCTGCCAAGGTGGCATGGAGGGCTCCCGGGCCGCCACCACCACCACCTTCTCTGCGGCACCTTAGCCACACCCCATCCCTTGGGGCGCATGAACACTGGCTTTGTCCCCAGGTGCTAAAAATCCTAGCTGGGGACCTTGTGGCCAAAAAACCTTGTCCCTGCAACATAAGGAAAGCCATGCTGGATCAGGCGAAAGGCCCATCTAGCCCAGCTTCCTGTATCTCACAGTGGCCCTATCACATGTGTCCGGGAGTGCATGAGACTAGATATCTGTCTCATGATACCACTCCCCTGCATCTGGCCCTTGAAGTGCCCCAGTTTTAAGCCTGGAGATGACACATCTCCATCATGGTTTGTAACCTTTGATAGACTTTTCCTCCAGGAATCTGTCCAATCCCCTTTTGAAGGCATCCAGGCCAGATGCCATCACAACATCCTGTGGTAGGGAGCTCCACAGATGAATGGCCACATTCATCTAATGATGAGACTAATTAATATCATGTCGATGTATTTTCATCTTCTACTCACCAGGTCTCCTTTGCCAGGAGTTTCCATGAGTGGAGGGAGCAATAGCCCTTCGCCTGACACAGGCTCAGTGAGAGACCTAATTCCACTGCTTCCCATCAACGAGACTTTCCCGCTGTAATCATCTCCAGCGTTCCATCTGCTAGCCAACATGCAGTTGGGAGTCGTTGGGTGAGAACCGTAGCTGGCCTGACTCTGGATACTAGACCGCCTTCCGATTCGTGCGACCAGCAAGGAGCCACGCTGCATCTCGGCCTCCCCAGCGCTGCTGGAGTCATCCTCGCCGCATTCGGCTTTTGAATCTCGATTCGTGAGGTGGAAATTGAACACGCTCCCATGACTAGGACGACGCTTTGTTGGATTTGACGTCAGGCTGTAACTGTGGGCAAAGAAGGCCTAAAGGTTTCAAGCGGAGGAAAAGCAGGTCAAAAGTGATTATGGAATCTGATGTCTTTGTCAGGTGCGTCCTTTGTCTAGAAGTCAAATTGTTAATTTAATATTGGGAGCAAAAAGGTAGAACAAGCTGAAATGACTCCATCTTTGGAGGTGTTCCTAACCTACTGTCACCACATGGCAAAAGAACAGGATTTCTGTACTGTTAATAGTTTCTGAAAAGATGAAGTTTTAGCAGGTGCAGCTTTTAATGCAAATCATTAGAGATGGGCACGAATCAAAAAATGGCATTTTGTTTGTCGTTTGTCGTTTGGAGGGTCCGTTTCGGTTCATTTCCATTTTTCGTGAATGTTTGCAAAAAATTCATTTTCATTTTCGTTCGTTTCGTTACCATTTCATTACCATTTATTTCATTTTTTTGTGATTTTTTTTAGGATTTTAAGCAATTCACTCATATTGCAGTAACGGAAACGAAATGCATGACAAAATTTCCGGTGTTTCTGTTTGTTTCGTTTCACTTTAGAGACAAAATTCATTTGTCGTTTCATTACGTAACGAAATGAAAAAACGAAAACGGAAACAGAAAATTGTTCGTCTCGTGCCCATCTCTACAAATCATACCTGCCAATAAATCCTCCTCTAATATTAAAGGTCTAGGGAGTCTTTGCTCATTCTCTCGTGGTTACCTGTGCTCATCAGTGAAAGCAATGGGTTTCAAGATTCGAAGGGGCAGCCCTTTCCTGAAGGATCAAATTTGCAGTCTGGGAGTATTTCAGTGTTGCCTCTGGACTCAGAGGTGAGTCCTTTCATGAAATACATTTACACTTTGCTTAGTGTATCCAGGAGTTGAGTCGTGGTAACTGGTGTTCTTTTCTTGTGGAATAGAAACATTTCACAACTTGTTCAAGTAGCTTCTTCTCACATTTACCTAGAGGCAATTTCCATCTGCTATAGACGACCACCTAATGGTTCTTTATAGCTCTGCAGGAACCCATATGCATTGTGTTGTCTTCTGGCAGGGAAGAACTAGCATTCTGTGCTAAAGATTTTTTTTTAACATAGATGGTTGATGATGCTATTGATTTGCTGTACAACTGATTTACTGGTTGATTTAAGAGCATTTTCTTTATTCATTTGGTAACTTACACTGGACTTCTGGATGCATGGCCTCTGGGATCTGTATATCTTATAAAACCAATAAATAACATGCTTGGTGATGTGTTTGAATCAATTTTCAATTGATTCAAACACAAAAAAGTTTCAAATAAAGAACTACTTTTTAAATATTATACACACACACACACACAGAGAGAGAGGGGGGGGGACCCTTGTATAACAAACAGTTTGTATAACATAAAATTTGTACAACATAAAAAATTCCGGAAATAGGGAAAATTTGCTTAACAGAATTGCCTATGGGGCAAATCTGTACAACATAAAAATGGGATCACTCTGTTTTCAATGCATTCCTATGGGAAATTTGTATAAAGGAAAATTTGCTTAACATAATTTCATTTGGAACAAATTAATTCCTTTATACAAGGCACCACTGTATATATATATATAAATCATTCAGATATCATTCATGCAAGTGCTTTTAGATAACAAATAACAATTAAGAATATCAGGCAAAAACAAAAGATTAATAATATAAAATAAAGAAGACAAAAATGTTGTGACGCCTGAAATATTAATTACTGTAGTATATTTTAATGTGAGCTTTTGTGGACAAGTCTACTTCTTCAGACCAATGTGGAAGCAAGCTTCTTAGTTTCAATTTTGGCTTCTTCATAATGCACATCTTCTCAGTTTGATTATGTAATTAAAGCTTTTTAAAAAAAAACTGAGCAAGCAAGGCATGAAACACTGAATTACCAGTTTTTGATGACTGTCACCAGACTGTGATTTAGGGAGTTTTAGATCTTCGCTAGATTCATCCATCCCTAATGACAACTTTTTCTTCATCATGTTGCTTCGTTCTTTTTGCTCTTTAGATGCTATCGGTGACACCTCAAATGAGCCATATGACACGCTGTCATTGTCTTTGGCAGCTAATTCCTAAAATGTAGAGATATTTAATGAAATGAGAAGCCACATCTCCAAATAAACTGATAGATAGATAGATAGATAGATAGATAGATAGATAGATAGATAGATAGATAGATAGATAGATAGATAGATAGATAGATAGATAGATAGATAGATAGATAGATAGATAGATAGATAGATA